>JAPFBE010000088.1:0-161468 GCA_034336665.1 Luscinia megarhynchos | reverse complement strand
CAGGAGTGCACGCTTGCCCGGACTCCGCCATCTTGGTAGTTCCGCGGCTTGTGGCGTCGCCACGCACGCTTTACGTGCGTGTGACGTCACCGCGCAGCGCTTCTGCGTTGCCCCTTTCCGCTCTTGGAGACGCCGCGGTGCGGCTGCGCCTCGGGGGTTCGGGGGAATTTGGGGTTTTTTTTGAGGGGATTTGGGGGTTTTTGAGGGGATTTGGGGGTTTTTCTGGGCGAATTTGGGGTTTTTGAGGGGATTTGGGGGTTTTGAGGGGATTTGGGGTTTTTCTGGGCGAATTTGGGGGTTTTTGAGGGGATTTGGGGGTTTTGAGGGATTTGGGGGGTTTTTCTGGGCGAATTTGGGGTTTTTGAGGGGATTTGAGGGGTTTTTGAGGGGCAGAAGGGCGGAGAGGGGCTGGGGAAGGTGGTGAGGCGGGTTGAGGAGGGGGGTTTCGCTGGGGACGTTTTGAGGAGCCTTGGGAGGGATTGTGAGGGGGCTTAGGGGGGCTCTGTGCGGTTATTGAGGGGCTGAGGCGTTATGGGGGTCCCTGAGGGGGGTATGAGGCCTTGAATGGAATTTGGGTTATTTAGGGGGGTCCATGAGGCCTTTGGAAAGATTTGGGGGGCTCAGAAAGTCCCAAGAGTTTTGGGGGGACCCTCATGTGGGGCACAGGGAGGTGGAGGAGGAAAACTGGGGAGTTTTGCCCTCCTAAATGGAGACAGGAGGGTCTGGAGACCCCCAAATTCTGCCCCCATTTTGGGGGGAGCAATCCCAGCCCCTCCTCCCCCAAAACCCCCTGAGGGTCTCCCCTTTATTTTTTGGGGGTGTGAGGACCCCCTAACCCCCCAATCCCCCCCAGCCCCCCACCATGCAGCTCTTCATCCGTGGCCAGACCCTCCTCACCCTCGAGGTCTCCGGCTCCGAGACCCTCGCCCCAGATCAAGGTGAGCCCCCCAAATCCGGGGTGTCCCCTCCCAAACCCCCGCCAGATTTTGGGGGTTCTGACCCCTCCTCTTGCTCCCCCCCAGGAGAGGGTGGCTGAGCTGGGGATCCCCCCGAGGGACCAAGTGCTGCTCCATGCTGGGACCCCCCTGGACGATGAGGCCGTGCTAGGGCAGAGCCCCCTCCCCGAATTCACCACCCTGGACCTCTCCACGCGCCTGCTGGGCGGTAATTCCGGGGGGGCGCTAATTAACAGCATTCTAATTAACAAAACAACCCCCCCAACACCCCGATTTCCTTCTCCCCCAGGCAAGGTGCACGGCTCCCTCGCCAGCGCCGGCAAAGTGAGGGGCCAGACCCCCAAGGTGAGCGCTGAGGGGGCTCCCCCATTTAGGGGGACCCCCACTGCCCTCGGGGACCCTGCCGGGATTTTGGGGACCCCCTGACCCCCCCCGTTTTTCCCCCTCAGGTGGCCAAGCAGGAGAAGAAGAAGAAGAAGACGGGGCGGGCCAAGCGGGGCGCATGCAGTACAACCGGCGCTTCGTCAACGTGGTGCCCACCTTCGGCAAGAAGAAGGGTCCCAACGCCAACTCCTGAGCCAATAAAGGATCCGGGTCCATTCCCAGCACTTCGGGGCTCTCCCAGCTTTTTTTTCTGCTTTTTCTGTGTTTTTTAAACTTTGTTTTCAAGTGTTCAAAGTGGTTTGGGGGTGGAACTGTCCTTGAGGGGGTTAATGAGGTTCTCTGAGCGGCTGACGGGGCGGTTAATTAGTGGGAGGAGCTTAGGAAGTGTTAATTTGGAGTTTGCTAATGAGGAGGTGAGGGAATGGGGAGTCGTTGTGTGTGGGGGTGGCGGAAAGAGCCGAACGGTGACGGAAACACCCGAGTGGTGCGGGGGCGGGGCGGGGAGAGCCGAACGGTGACGGAAACACCCGGAGTGGTGCGGGGGGCGGGGCGGGGAGAGCCGAACGGTGACGGAAACACCCGAGTGGTGCGGGGGCGGAGAGAACCGAATGGTGACGGAAATACGCGAATGGTGCGGGGGGCGGGGACCCGAACGGTGACGGAAACACCCGAGTAATACCGAGGACGGGGGGCGGAGACACCGGATACACCCGGAGTGGTGCGGGGGCGGAAGGAGCCGAACGGTGACGGAAACACCCGAGTGGTGTAGGGGCGGAGAGAACCGAACGGTGACGGAAATACCCGAGTGGTGCGGGGGGCGGGGCAGAAAGAGCCGAACTGTGACGGAAATACGCGAATGGTGCGGGGGGCAGGGCGGAGAGAAACGAACGGTGACGGAAACACCCGAGTAATACCGAGGAAGGCGGCGGGAACACCGGATACAGCCGAGAGACGCGGGGGGCGGAGAAAGCCGAACGGTGACGGAAATACCCGAGTGGTGCCGAGGAAAGCGGCGGAAACACTGGAAACACCCGATTGGTGGAGGAAGGAGCTGAAAAACGATCAAGAGAATGAATTGATCGCTCCGAACCCTTCGGAGCGGTGCCGGAAATCGCCGAACGAAATCGGGAGGAACCAAACAACCCCCAAAACCCCTCAGGCGTTTCCTCTCAGCCGCCAGGGGGCGCCGCACACCCCGCGCGGATTTCCCGCCTTTTCCGCCCCTCAGCGCTCGCGCCCCGCCCCCTTTCCCGGCATGCCCCGCGCGCTATTTAAACCCCCGTGAGGCGGAGCTGCGGCCATTTTGTCCCAGGAGCGGCCGGAGCGGGTGCGTTGGGGATTCAATCGGGCCGTGGTTGGAGGGGGAGCTGAGGGGGTTTCAGATAATTGTGCGATAACTGCGTTCCCTCTCCCCGCGCTGACTTGGAGCTGCCTGGAGCCCCGTGTGGCGCCGTTCCCCCTCACACCGTGCGTCCCTGAGGGCTCCGCGTTCCCCAAGGGCGGCTCGGGGATGAGTTTCCACAGACCTGTGCTGATGGCGCGGTGAAGAATTCCCAATTCTCTGAGGGCTCGTCCTGCCCCGGCCTGGGGGAGCTGCCTCAAAATCCCACATTCTCTCTCTCTAACGCTGTTTTTTTGTTTTCTTTTTAGTATTTTTCCCTGCGAGATGCTGCTTTTGTCTGAGGTGAGTTATGAACCATTTAGCCCATTTTTAGGTTTAAAAAGCTGGATTTTGGGGTGCTGCGAGGATGATCACGCTGAACTCTCTCTTGCTGATGGGTCAGTGGAGAATTTGTGAACATTTTCTGAGTGGCGCTGACCCAAAAAGTTCCCGATCATTGGGGATGTCTCAGACCCACGTGGGTGAGGTTAAACCCTTTGTGAGGCTTAAACCACGTGTGGAGCTTTAAATCCACACCAGACCCCCATCTGGGGTTTTAAACACTCGTGAAATTTAAATTCTTTTTAAGGATTTGCTTTATCATTAAATAATAATTTTAAACTAGATTTTTCTCATTTTCTAGGCATGGAATTCTCATGCGTGGGTTCCCCATGGCCGCTCCCCAGGTGAGCTCCTTCTTTCTGTTACATTTTTCTGGGGAAAATCTGGGATTTTCTCCTGAAATTTTCCCTGTGGGTGCAATTTTGGAGCCCCTCCCCCTTTTTTTCGCTGTTCGGTGACGAGTGACAATGACAAGCATATGGCTGAGGGTCCCTGATGCCACGTGACTGCTGAGAGCGGCTGGGAGGGGCTCCACAATTAACTAATTAATCGGGATCTAATTAAATACACATAATTAATTTATATTTTACAGCGTGGAGCAATAAGAGAGGTCCTGGTTTTGGGTGATCACCATGAAGTGACCACAATGTGACCAAATCTCAGGTCAGTGCCCCCCCTGAGCCCCCCAAAAATTCCCAAAAAATCCCCCCAGTCCGAAACGATGACACCCTGGGCTGGAGGACACGTCCGATGGCAGCTCTGAGTTACCAAAGCCCTGATCGGATTTGGGGAGGGGGCTGCACCCCCATGAGGGGGGGATGGAGACCCCCCTGACCCCCCAATTTCCTCCACAGCCACCTGAGCTGGGGATCCACCATGGGCCTGGTGAGTTTTGGGGTCCCTGGGGTTGGATTTGGGATTTCTGAAGTGGAATTTGGAGTCTCTAGGGTGGAATTTGGGGTCCCTGGGGTAGGGTTTGAGGTCTTTGGGGTGGAATTTGGGATCTCTGAAGTGGAATTTGGGGTGCCTGGGGTGGGATTTGGGGTGCCTGGGGTGGGATTTAGGGTGCCTGGGGTTGGATTTGGGGTTCTTGGGGTTAAGATTTTGGGATCTGGGATGGAATTTGGGATCTCTGAGGTAGAATTTGGGGTCCCAGGCCCCCCATGAGGAAACCCTCACCTGTCTGACCCCCCCGCTGGGCCCAGGTCCTGCAAAGGTTGAACCCCCTGGAACCCTCGGGGGGAAAAGAGGACGAGCTGTCCCAGAGGGGACGGTCTGAGGGGGCCTTACAGGGACTTCTTTGGGATTTTTTGGGATTTTTTGGGATTTTGGGGTGTCCTGAGCACACACTAAATCCCCCTTCTATTTCACTCTACAGAATTTAAATCAGTTCTGCCCCCCCGGGGGTCCTGCCCCACGTGGGGGAATTCAGGGGTCACAAATCCCAATTCCTGAGTTTTGGAAATGATTCCAGGTGGGTTCTCGTCTCCCTCTGGCCATCTTGAGGGAGAATTGTTCATCCTGGGGGGGATCTGGGGGTCTCCAGGGGCACATTTGGGGGTCCCTTGGCTGGGGTTTGCAGTCCCAGGTGGGGGTGACCCCTGAAGGGATTTTTGGGGTGAATTTGGGGTTTTGGGCCCCCCTTAGGGTGATGACCTCACGAATCTCGTTCGGCTGAAGCTGCTGTGGAGAACCCAAGGACTGACCCGGGGGCCCTTCCCCCAGTTTGGGATCCCCAAATTCCCCAAAACCTTCTGACTCCCCCCTCTGTGTCCCCCCTTACAGGTAACTGCCGACCCAGAGCACACCTGGAGCCAGGTATGTAAATGAGGGGGCGTGGCCTCACTGATGACATCACCGGTGATGTCATCCCCATTGAGGGACCCCCAGTTTTGGTGATGATGTCACTAGCTCACTTTGACCCCCCTGAAAACACCCGAACACCTGAAAAATTGGGGTGGGGTCCCCAGGGGAGGGTCCTGAGGGGGAGGTGACATCCTGACACCCCTCCCCCTCTCTGTCCCACAGGTGCTGCAGGTTCCCTGGGGGCTCAGGTGAGTCTGGGGTCTCCAGGGGGTTTTTGGGGTTTTTTGGGGGGTTCCCCAGCCGAAGATGAGCTGATACCGCCCCAGGCTGAGCCGTGTGACTGAGTGGTCCCTCTGAGGCTTTGGGGGGGGTCCTGGGGGATTTAAAACAAATTCCAAGACTCTAAAACCCTTAAATTTTTATTTTTCTGCTCCTGGATTATTTATTTTCATCAGGTGAGTCTGGGGGTGTCCAGGGGGGATTTTGGGGGTTTTTTTTGGGGTCCCCCAGCCAAGGATGAGGCAAAACCGCCCCAGGCTGAATTTTCTGACTCAGTGGTCCCTCTGAGGGGATCCTGAGAGGGGATTTAAACAAATTCCAAGACTCTTGACCCCTTAAATTTTTTTTTCAGCTCCTGAATTGTATAAAAGCTTCATCAGGTGAGTCTGGGGGTGTCCAGGGGGGATTTTCGGGGTTTTTTTGGGGTCCCCCAGCCGAAGATGAGCTGATACCGCCCCAGGCTGAGCCGTGTGACTGAGTGGTCCCTCTGAGGCTCTGGGGGGGTCCTAAGGAGGGGATTTAAACAAATTCCAAGATTTTTAACCTCGTAAATTTTTATTTTTTAGTTCCTCAATTGTATAAAAGCTTCATCAGGTGAGTCTGGGGCTGTCATGAGATGATTTTGTGGTTTTTTTTTTTGGGGGGGTTCCCCAGCCGAAGATGAGCTGATACCGCCCCAGGCTGAGCCGTGTGACTGAGTGGTCCCTC
Source organism: Luscinia megarhynchos (assembly GCA_034336665.1). Taxonomy (NCBI): domain Eukaryota; kingdom Metazoa; phylum Chordata; class Aves; order Passeriformes; family Muscicapidae; genus Luscinia; species Luscinia megarhynchos. The sequence continues at coordinate 155,612 of JAPFBE010000088.1, read as the reverse complement.
TGAGGCTCTGGGGGGGCCCTAAGGGGGGGATTTAAACAAATTCCAAAACTCTAAATCCCTTAAATTTTTTTTTTCAGCTCCTGAATTGTATAAAAGCTTCATCAGGTGAGTCTGGGGTCTCCAGGGGGATTCTGGGGTTTTATTTTGGGGTCCCCCAGCCGAAGATGAGCTGATACCGCCCCAGGCTGAGCCGTGTGACTGAGTGGTCCCTCTGAGGCTCTGGAGGGGTCCTGGGGGGGATCTTAAACAAATTCCAAGACTTTTAACCTCTTAAATTTTTATTTTTTAGCTCCTGAATTCTATAAAAGCTTCATCAGGTGAGTCTGGGGCTGTCATGAGATGATTTTGTGGTTTTTTTTTTTTTGGCGTCCCCCAGCCGAAGATGAGCTGATACCGCCCCAGGCTGAATTTTGTGACTGAGTGGTCCCTCTGAGGCTTTGGGGGGGTCCTGGGGGGGATTTAAACAAATTCCAAGACTTTTAACCTCTTAAATTTTTATTTTTTAGTTCCTCAATTGTATAAAAGCTTCATCAGGTGAGTCTGGGGGTGTCCAGGGGGGATTTTCGGGGCTTTTTTGGGGTTCCCCAGCCGAAGATGAGCTGATACCGCCCCAGGCTGAGCCGTGTGACTGAGTGGTCCCTCTGAGGCTCTGGAGGGGTCCTGGGGGGGATTTCAACAAATTCCAAGAATATAAAACCCTTAAATTTTTATTTTTCCGCACCTGGATTATTTATTTTCATCAGGTGAGTCTGGGGGTGTCCAGGGGGGATTTTGGGGGTTTTTTTTGGGGTCCCCCAGCCAAGGATGAGGCAAAACCGCCCCAGGCTGAATTTTCTGACTCAGTGGTCCCTCTGAGGGGATCCTGAGAGGGGATTTAAACAAATGCCAAGACTCTTGACCTCTTAAATTTTTATTTTTCAGCTCCTGAATTGTATAAATACTTCATCAGGTGAGTCTGGGGGTGTCCAGGGGGGATTTTCGGGGCTTTTTTGGGGTTCCCCAGCCGAAGATGAGCTGATACCGCCCCAGGCTGAGCCGTGTGACTGAGTGGTCCCTCTGAGGCTCTGGGGGGTCCTAGAGGGGGATTTAAACAAATTCCAAAACTCTAAATCCCTTAAATTTTTATTTTTTAGCTCCTGAATTGTACGTTTCATCAGGTGAGTCTGGGGTCTCCAGGAGGGGATTTTGGGGGGTTTTTTTTGGGGTCCCCCAGCCAAGGATGAGGCAAAACCGCCCCAGGCTGAATTTTGTGACTCAGTGGTCCCTCTGAGGGGATCCTGAGAGGGGATTTAAACAAATTCCAAGATTTTTAACCCCTTAAATTTTTTATTTTTCAGCTCCTGAATTGTATAAAAAGCTTCATCAGGTGAGTCTGGGGGTGTCCAGGGGGATTTTCGGGCTTTTTGGGGTCCCCCAGCCGAAGATGAGCTGATACCGCCCCAGGCTGAGCCGTGTGACTGGAGTGGTCCCTCTGAGGCTCTGGGGGGTCCTAAGGGGGGGATTTAAACAAATTCCAAGACTTTTAACCTCTTAAATTTTTATTTTTTAGTTCCTCAATTGTATAAAAAGCTTCATCAGGTGAGTCTGGGGGTGTCCAGGGGGGATTTTGGGGGTTTTTTTGGGGTTCCCCAGCCGAAGATGAGTTGATACCGCCCCAGGCTGAGCCGTGTGACTGAGTGGTCCCTCTGAGGCTTTGGGGGATTTTGGGGATCAAAAATTTGGTTTTGGGGGGTTCGGTGGGAATTTGGGGTCACAAATGGGGGTCCTGAGAAATTTTTAAGGGGTCTCTCTGTGAATTTTAGGGGGGCTCTTGGCTTTATTTGACGACGTTTTCAGACTTTTAATCCCTGAATTTTGGGGTTTTTTTTTCAGCTCTTCAATTATGAAAGTTTCATCAACGCAAATAAAGATTTATATTTTTGTTATAAAACATTGAATTTGTCTTTGTTTGGGGAGGGGGGAACCCCTGGGGAGGGGTCAGGGAGGGGTCACAAACACCAGAGTCCCTATGACAGGACAGACCTGAAACCAGAACTCCAAATTTGGAAATTAAAAACCATTTTTGGGTCATGTCAGTGATTTTGGGTGTTCCCTGTTTAGGAATTAAAAACCATTTTGGGGTTTCCCGCCAAACCCGCTCCGAATAAGGGCGGGGCCGTCGATATGCAAATAAAGAACATGTTATGCTAAGTGGGTGTAGTGTAATCAAATTATCAAGCGCGGTTATGCAAGCAGTGACTTCATTAAAACGTTAGGGGGCGTCGTGTATGCAAATGATGTTTGTGTTATCCAATCAGAGGACTAGGAAAAACGGGGCGGGGCTGTACATCAGAACAACGTCATAGGGCGGGGCTATGCAAATTACGTGGGTGGAGTTATGCACATTTAACCGCACGCCGCCAAGAGCATCACGGGACTGATATATTTGGGAACATTTCCGCGATTTTAGGGATGGGTGAGTGCGGAACGCGGGAGAAAAGCGCGGGAGGAGCTGCGGGAAATGTCCCGGAACGGGAGCGGAAGGGCTGGGAGGCGGCGCGGGGGGGCCCGTGAGCTGCGGGCGGGGCGAGCGGCGGCGGGCGCGGGGCGCGGGCGGGAGGCGGCATCGCTTCTCGGCCTTTTGGCTAAGATCAAGTGTAGTATCTGTTCTTATCAGTTTAATATCTGATACGTCCTCGATGAGAGGACTTCATATTAAACGGATTTTTGGCGCTGGGAGTTGGATCCGGAGCTTGCTCCCTCCGCTCCGCGCATCGTCCCGGTATTGTAGTGCCTCCGGGAACGGTGCACCCCCATCGGGGACCTTTCACCGGTTAAAAATAGATTTAAGAAAATACTAAGCCACTATTATCGCGACTAAATTTCGTGACATACCCTGCTCTGTATTGATTCATTTTCAGCCTTAAACGATGTTTTCCACTCCGCGCGTTGTCCCGGCAATGCAGCGCCTCTGGGAGCGCTGCCCCGTGCACAGTATTTATTTATATCCGTAGTCAAAACCAGATTTAAACCTTTACATTTATACTCTTTACATTTAAACATTTTACATTTAAACTCTTCACATTTAAACTTTTAAATTTTAGATTTAAACTCTTTACATTTTCACTCTCTCTCCCCTCTCGCCGGGTTCCCGGTAAAGCGGTGCTGCCGCTCCGGAGGCTCCATTTCCCCCCGTCCCCTCACAAGGCTGAAAACGACGCCAAATTCTCGTTCCCTCCGCTCCGCGCATCGTCCCGGTATTGCAGTGCCTCCGGGAACGGTGCACCCCCATCGGGGACCTTTCACCGGTTAAAAACAGATCTCAGGGAGCCTAAAGTTGTGATTGCAAGCCGATATTAATCACCCTCGGTGGAGGTTTGGAGCTCACAGAGCCTCCTCTGCGCTCATTGTCCCGCTATTGCAGCGCCTCCGGGAACGGTGCACCCCTCACCGGGGATCTTTAAATGATAAAAAACGATTGAAGATGTTCTAAATCACGATACTCGCCGCTTCTTCGCGACATACTCTGGTTTGTATTGATTCGGTCTCAGCCTTAGAACATTTTCTCCACTCCGCGCCTTGTCCCGCCTTTGCAGCGCCTCCGAGAACGGTGCACTCACATGGGGACCTCTCAATGGTGAAAAATAGATTGGAATTCAATTAATTTCTAGTTCTATCGCGATTTCAGCTGCTCTCGCTGTTCCTACAGAGTTCACACGCTCTGCGCTGCGCTCCTTGTCCCGCAATTGGAGCTCCTCCGGGAACGGTGCACCCACACGGGGGACTATTAATGGTGAAAAAAAAGTTCTAAAATTACATATGTTCAGTTGATTCTGGTTCTATCGCGATCTCAGCCGCTCTCGCTGTTCCTGCGGAACTCACACGCTCCTTGTCCCGCTATTGCAGCGCCTCCGGGAACGGTGCATCCCCACAGGGGACCTTAAAATGGTAAAAGCCAGATCTGAAACGATGGGAATTGGATTAAATTTGGGTTGTATCGCAGCATCAGCCGCTATCGCTGTTCCTGCAGCGCTCACACGCTCTGCGCTGCGCTCCTTGTCCCGACATTGCAGCGCCTCCGGCATCGCTGCCCTCCCACCAGGGCCCTTCCCTGGTGACAAACAGATCCGAAAATATAAAAAAGTAACAAACTCCGAGCAATGTTACCGGCGCTACCGGGGCTTGGCTCTGCCGGTGTCCCTGCGGCTCTCTCACCGCTCCGCGCATCGCCCCGACACGCCTGAGCGGCTGCGGGCGCCGAGCGCTGCGGGGAGGCGGATTTATGCAGATGAAAAAGGCGAAACCATGCAAATTTAACCGCGCCGCCAAGAGCATCACGGGACAGATATATTTGGGAACATTTCCGCGATTTTAGGGATGGGTGAGTGCGGAACGCGGGAGAAAAGCGCGGGAGGAGCTGCGGGAAATACCCGGGAACGGGAGCGGAAGGGCTGGGAGGCGGCGCGGGGGGGCCCGTGAGCTGCGGGCGGGGCGAGCGGCGGCGGGCGCGGGGCGCGGGCGGGAGGCGGCATCGCTTCTCGGCCTTTTGGCTAAGATCAAGTGTAGTATCTGTTCTTATCAGTTTAATATCTGATACGTCCTCGATGAGAGGACTTCATATTAAACGGATTTTTGGCGCTGGGAGTTGGATCCGGAGCTTGCTCCCTCCGCTCCGCGCATCGTCCCGGTATTGCAGTGCCTCCGGGAACGGTGCACCCCCTCGGGGACCTCTCACTGGTGAAAGACAGATTTAAAAAAATGGTAAACCACTAGTGACATACCCTGCCCTCTATTGATTCATTTTTAGCCTTAAAGGATTCTCTCCACTCCGCGCGTTGTCCCGGCAATGCAGCGCCTCTGGGACCGCTGCCCCGGAGAAATGTATTTGTTCATCCGTAATCAAAACCACATTTAAACCTTTACCTTTAAACTCTTCACATTTAAACTTTTAAATTTTAGATTTAAACTCTTTACATTTTCACTCTTTAAAGGGATATTGAACGCGAGGATCTCTCTCCGCTCTCTCCGGGTTCCCGGTAAAGCGGTGCCGCCGCTCCGGAGGCTCCATTTCCCCCCGTCCCCTCACAAGGCTGAAAACGACGCCAAATTCTCGCTCCCGCCGATAAATCAATCGCTGGCGTGTATCGTGTGTATATCGCGACATGAGGCCGAAATGTCGCTGTTTTTCCTCCTCGGGTGCTTCACCCAGCGCTCCCCTCACGCGTTTCCCGCCCGCCGCCATTTTGTTCCCCGGCCTCAGGGGGAGCAGCGGAAAATTCCTACCGAGAAATGACCCCCAAACCGGTAACCGGTAAAAATATAAAAAATGAAAATTTAATATGTAAAATACGTTCAGTTTTAAACTGGGAGCGGATGCAGAAGATGCGCCGAGGGATCACAGGGCTCTATTTCCCTGAAGGAAACGTGCGCTCCCGCAGGCTTCTCGCTCGCCTCACAGATCCATTTATTGAAATATTCCCATTCCCCCCTCACGGTTCCGTTTTAGAAAATTAAACATTCAATATTTTTACCAAAATCTGCGGAATTCAGGCAGGAAGTGAGGATTCACGCAGGGTGAGGGAGGGAGGCGAAGGCGCCCCCGCCATTTCCCGGCCCTGAGGGGATGAGGGAAAGACGGGACCTCCGAGAGGGACCTGAGGGGGGAAGAACGTTTTGTCACGAAGTCGTGACTGATGTCGCGATAAGAATGCGATATTTATTAATTAAATAAATAATTGATGAGCTCAGCCAAGTCAAGCGCTGAAGAGGCGCCGTGCTGGACGCAGCATTCGCAGATGCACAGCAACACCGGGCGATGTGCAGCAGTTAAACAACGCTCCGCAGCGATACCGGAGTCTGAAATCCCAATTATAAGGTTCAATATTAGGAAGAATTATTTGTTTTTTACTATTTTATATCTATTTTTCACCACTGAAAGGTCCCCGATGGGGGTGCACCGTTCCCGGAGGCACTGCAATACCGGGACGATGCGCGGAGCGGAGGGAACGAGAATTTGGCGTCGTTTTCAGCCTTGTGAGGGGACGGGGGGAAATGGAGCCTCCGGAGCGGCGGCACCGCTTTACCGGGAACCCGGAGAGAGCGGAGAGAGATCCTCGCGTTCAATATCGCTGTAAAGATTGAAAATGTAAAGAGTTTAAATCTAAAATATAAAAGTTTAAATGTAAAGAGTATAAATATAAAGGTTTAAATCTGGTTTTGACTACGGATATATAAATACTGTGCGCAGGGCAGCACTTCCAGAGGCGCTGCATTGCCGGGACAACGCGCGGAATGGAGAGAATGCTTTAAGGCTGAAAATGAATCAATACAGGGTAGAGTATGCCACGATATAGTCGCGATTAAGCGTTTCAGTATTTTCTGTTTTTCACCAGTGAAAGGTCCCCGTGGGGGGTGCACCGTTCCCGGAGGCACTGCAATACCGGGACGATGCGCGGAGCGGAGGGAGCAAGCTCCGGATCCAACTCCCAGCGCCAAAAATCCGTTTAATATGAAGTCCTCTCATCGAGGACGTATCAGATATTAAACTGATAAGAACAGATACTACACTTGATCTTAGCCAAAAGGCCGAGAAGCGATGCCGCCTCCCGCCCGCGCCCCGCGCCCGCCGCCGCTCGCCCCGCCCGCAGCTCACGGGCCCCCCCGCGCCGCCTCCCAGCCCTTCCGCTCCCGTTCCCGGCCATTTCCCGCATCTCCTCCGCGCTTTTCTCCCGCGTTCCGCACTCACCCATCCCTAAAATTGTAAAAAAATGTTCCCAAATATATCAGTCCCGTGATGCTCTTGGCGGCGCGGTTAAATTTGCATGGTTTCGCCTTTTTCATCTGCATAAATCCGCCTCCCCGCAGCGCTCGGCGCCCGCAGCCGCTCAGGCGAGTCGGGGCGATGCGCGGAGCGGTGAGAGAGCCGCAGGGACACCGGCAGAGCCAAGCCCCGGTAGCGCCGGTAACATTGCTCGGAGTTTGTTACTTTTTTATATTTTCGGATCTGTTTGTCACCATTGAAGGGCCCTGGTGGGAGGGCAGCGATGCCGGAGGCGCTGCAATGTCGGGACAAGGAGCGCAGCGCAGAGCGTGCGAGCGCTGCAGGAACAGCGAGAGCGGATGAAATCGCGATAGAACTAGAAATTAATTGAATTCCAATCTATTTTTCACCACTGAAAGGTCCCGGTGTGGGTGCACCGTTCCCGGAGGCGCTGCAATAGCGGGACAATGAGCGCAGAGGAGGCTCTGTGAGCTCCAACCTCCACCGACGGTGATGAATATCGCCTTGGAATCACGACATTAGGCTGTCTGAGATCTGTTTTTAACCAGTGAAAGGTCCCCGATGGGGGTGCACCGTTCCCGGAGGCACTGCAATACCGGGACGATGCGCGGAGCGGAGGGAACGAGAATTTGGCGTCGTTTTCAGCCTTGTGAGGGGACGGGGGGAAATGGAGCCTCCGGAGCGGCGGCACCGCTTTACCGGGAACCCGGCGAGAGCGGAGAGAGAGTGAAAATGTAAAGAGTTTAAATCTAAAATTTAAAAGTTTAAATGTAAAGAGTTTAAATGTAAAGGTTTAAATCTGGTTTTGACAACGGAGAAATAAATACTGTGCACTCCCAGAGGCGCTGCATTGCCGGGACAACGCGCGGAATGGAGAGAATGCTTTAAGGCTGAAAATGAATCAATAGAGGGCAGGGTGCGTCACGAAATTTGGTGGTTCAGTATTTTCTTAAATCTGTTTTTCACCAGTAAAAGGTCCCCGAGGGAGGTGCACCGTTCCCGGAGGCACTGCAATACCGGGACGATGCGCGGAGCGGAGGGAGCAAGCTCCGGATCCAACTCCCAGCGCCAAAAATCCGTTTAATATGAAGTCCTCTCATCGAGGACGTATCAGATATTAAACTGATAAGAACAGATACTACACTTGATCTTAGCCAAAAGGCCGAGAAGCGATGCCGCCTCCCCCCCGCGCCCCGCGCCCGCCGCCGCTCGCCCCGCCCGCAGCTCACGGGCCCCCCCGCGCCGCCTCCCAGCCCTTCCGCTCCCGTTCCGGGACATTTCCCGCAGCTCCTCCCGCGCTTTTCTCCCGCGTTCCGCACTCACCCATCCCTAAAATCGCGGAAATGTTCCCAAATATATCAGTCCCATGATGCTTTTGTCAGCTTTATTTGCATGCGCACCATGGTTATCTACATAACTCCACCCTCGCCCGCTTCTCTCCATCCCTTCCCGATGTTTTTCCCTTCTCTCCCTCATCCCGTACATTTCTTTCGCGTTCTGCTTTCACCGATGCCCCGAAATTCCAATTTTTTTTTCCAAAATCACGCTCCCATGGTGAATTTCGAGCTTTTTATTTTTTTTGGTCAGTATTTTGCATTGCCGGCCCTTTAGGCTGCAGCGTGGGAAGATCGTGAGGGGCAGTGAGGGGAAAATAGAGCCGGGGGGGGGGCAGTGAAAGGAAAAATGGAGCCCGTGAGGGTGATGAGGATGGAAATGATTCCTGTGAAGATTTGAGTGGCAGCTGAGGGGGAAATGGAGTCCATGAGGGTGAAATGGAGCCTGTGAGGGGGAAATGGATTCTCTGAGGGGGATGAGGGTGGAAATGGCGCCTGTGAGGGTTTTAGGGGCAGCTGAGGGGAAATGGAGCCCCTGAGGAGGAAATGGATTCTGTGAGGGGGATGAGGGGGGAAATGGCGCCTGTGAGGGGTTCGAGGGGTAGCTGAGGGGAAAATGGAGCCTGTGAGGGAGAAATTTAGCCCATGAACTAGGAAAATGGAAGCCATGAGGGTGATGAGGGTGGAAATGGCGCCTGTGAGGGGTTTGAGGGGCAGCTGAGGGGAAAATGGAGCTTGTGAGGGTGATGAGGGTGAAATGGTGACAATGATCAAACAGATCAGGGGACAAATGGTGTCCATGAGGGGAATGAGGGAGGAAATGGTTTCTGTGAAGGGTTTGAGGGGCAGCTGAGGGGAAGATGGAGCTTGTGAGGGGGAAATTGGAGCCTGCGAGGGGGAAATGGAGCCCATGCGGGGGAAATGGGGCAGCTGAGGGGGGAAACGGAGTCTGTGAGGGTGATTAGGGTGAAATGGTGACAATGATCAAACAGATCAGGGGACAAATGGTGTCCATGAGGGGAATGAGGGAGGAAATGGTGCATGAGAAGGTTTGAGAGGCATCTGAGGGGAAAATGGAGCTTGTGAGGGGGAAATTGCGCCCATGAGGGGGAAATGGATTCTGTGAGGGGGATGAGGGTGGAAATGGCGCCCCTGAAGGGTTTGAGGGGCAGCTGAGGGCGAAATGGTGCTCACCTAGACACACCTGGGCACACCTGGGCACAACTGGGTTCAAATTCCGCTGCTGTCACCAGGTCCGTGTGCCACTGGGGGGACTCAAAAACCTGAGGGCGTCCCTGAGGGGCGTCAGAGATGGAGAGAGGGGGTCTCTAGAGACCTCCAGAGCACGGGGGTAGTCTCTACAGCCCGTATTGCACCCCGTGCTCCCTCTGGGAAGGGGGACACAGCCCCAAACCCCCGAAAACGAGAGGAGGAAAAGCTCTGTACTGCCCCGACGGTCCTGTGGGAGCCTTTAGCGGCCTGTACGCTCTCTATGATCCCGGCGGGGAGGACTGAGCGCTATGATCCGCTTGGCCGCTCTGGCCGGTTTGGAGGTCTAAACTTTAGGGGGGGAAAGGGGCTCCGCGCCGCTCTGGCCGGCGGGGAGGACCGAACTCTATGGTTTTCCCGGCTGACATGGCACTGACGTCTCTATGACCCCGCGCCGGGGCAGAGCGGCCACTTCCGCTCCCTCCCGCGGGGGGGTCCCGCGCGCCAAGATGGCGCAGGCTCTGTCGGCCGAGGAGTTCCAAAGGATGCAGGTGCGGCCGGCGGCTCCTGAGGGGCTCGGGGGGAAACTGGGGGGGGCTCCCAGGGTCTGGGGGGACAGGAGTGAGGTCGTGGGAGGATCGTGAGGGGTCATAAATGGTTTTTGGGGATTCAGGGGAGCCCTGAGGGGCTCCGGGAGGTCATGGGGATCCTGAGGGCCTCTGGGCGGGGATTTGGGGGAGTCCTGAGGGGTCTGGGCGCTCTGAGGGGGTCGTGGGGTTGGATTTGTGGGTCGGGGGTCTCAGGGGGTTTATGTAGAGTTTGGGGGTGGTGAGGGGAGCCCTGAGGGTTTTCGGGGCTCTTTTGCCCCCCTAAATCCTTTCGCTCCCCCTCAGGCGCAGCTGCTGGAGCTGCGGACCGAGAATTATCGGCTGTCGGATGAGCTGCGCAAGAACGGCGCCGGTACGAGCTGAGGGAGGAAATTTGGGGAATTTGAGGAAATTTTGGGTGAATTTTGGGGAAATTTGGGGGGTCCCCTCACGGCTGTGCCCCCCCAGAGCTGTCGGGGCTGCGGCAGCAGGTGCAGACGCTGGACAGGGACCTGGCCAAGGCCAACAAGGTGAGGCTTGATCCCCTCAAAAATCCCAAATTCTCCCTCAGGACCCCAAAATTCCCTCCCCAGGATCTCCCAAATTTTCCTTGTGATTCCTCATTTCTCCTGTGACTCTAAATTCCCCTGAAATCCCCTCCAGGACCCCCAAATTCCCCTCCAGGACTCCCCTTAAATCCTCTGAGACTTCAATTCCCCTCCAGAACCCCAAATTTTTCTCCTCAGGACCCCAAATTCCCCTAGGATCCCCCAAATTTCCCTGAAATCACTCCCTATCCTCACCTGTGACCCCCAAATTCCCCTCCAGGACCCCAAATTTCTCCTCAGGACCCCTAAATTTTCTCCTCAGGACCCCCAAAAATCCCTCCAGGGACTTTAAATAGCCCCCACGTCCCCAAATTTTTCTTCTCAGGACTCCTAAATTGCTCCCCCAGGACCCCCGAAATCCCCCCAGACCCTCCTGAGCCCCCCCCAAACCTCCCCTGTGACCCCTCCCCTTCTTTTCCAGGCTCTCAGTAAGAGCAAGAAGGCCCAGGTGAGTCCTGGGGGGGAATTTGGGGGGTCTCAGGGGGATTTTGGGGTGTTCTGAAGTCTCTGAATTCATTTTGGGGTGCCTGGGGGGGGTTCAGGGGTATTTGGGGGGGGTCTAGGGTTCATTTCTGGGGGGTTCCATTGCAGTTTTGGGGTCCCTGGGTTCATTTTTGGGGTGTCTGAGCCCATTTTCGGGGGTTCCCATCCCTTTTTTGGGGTCTCTGCGTTCATTTTTGGGGGTTTTCATCCCAATTTTGGGGGTTCCCATCCTGTTTCTGGGGTCTCTGGGTTCAGTTTTAGGGGTTCCCATCCCATTTTTGGGGGTTCCCATCCTATTTTTGAGGGTTCCAATCCTGTTTTTGGGGATTCCCATCCCATTTTTGGGGGTTCCAGTCCCGTTTTTGGGGATTCCCATCCAATTTTTGCAGTTCCCATCCCGTTTCTTGGGGTTCCCATCCCATTTTTGGGGGTTCCCATCCCATTTTTGGGGGTTCCCATCCCGTTTTTGGGGTTCCCATCTCGTTTTTGGGGGTTCCCATCCCGTTTTTGGGGTCCCCAGGAGGTGGAGGCCCTGCTGGGTGAGACCAGGATGCTCCAGGGGAAGCTGCAGAGCCAAGAGGACGATTTTCGTCTCCAGAACAGCACCTTGCTGAGAGAGCTGGCCAAGGTGGGCCCCAAAACACCCCAAAAATTCCCATAAAATCTCCTCAAAATTCCCCAAAATCCTCCCCAAAATTCCTCCCAAAATCCCTCCAAAATTCCTCCCAAAATCCCTGCAAAATTCCCCTCAAAATCCTTTCCTAGAAATCCCCGAAATCACCCCTCAGATTTCTCCAAAATTATCTCCTAAAATCTCTACAAAATTCCCTCAGAGTTCTCCCCAAATCTCTGCAAAGGATTCCCTCAAAGAAATTCTCCCCAAAATCTCTCCAAATCCTCAAAGGGATTCCCTCAAAGATCCTTCCAGAAATTCTCACCATAGGGATTCCTCCTCGATGTCCCCCAGATCCTCCCAAAGGTTCACCCCAAAGATCCCACTCTAGAGTGCTCCCAAAGATTCCCTCAAGGTTCTCCCCAGATCCCCTGAAAGATTCCCCAAAGATTCCCCAAAGATTCACCCCCAAAGATTCCCTCAAAATGTCTAGGTTACCCCAAAATCCCCAAATTTTTGGGGGGGTCCCAGGGTTATTTTTAGGGTTCCAGGTTGTTTTTGGGGTGGATTTGGGGGGGTCCCAGGATTATTTTTGGGGTTCCCAGTTTTATTTTGGGGTGGATTTGGAGGTCCCAGGATTATTTCTGGGGTCCCAGGGTGGTTTTGAGGGTGGGATTTGAGGGGTCCCAGGAATTATTTTTGGGGGAGGATTTGGAGAGTCCCCAGGATTATTTTGGGGTCCCAGGGTGATTTTGGGGGTCCCAGGATTATTTTGTGGTCCCAGGGTGATTTTGGGCTGGATTTCAGGGTCCCAGGGTTATTATTTTGGGGTGGATTTTGGGGGTCCCAGGGTTATTTTTGTTGTCCCAGGGTTATTTTGAGGAGGATTTGGGGGTCCCAGGATTATTTTTGTGGTCCCAGTTTTATTTTGGGGTGGATTTTGGGGGTCCCAGGATTATTTTTGTGGTCCCAGGGTTATTTTGGGGTGGATTTTGGGGGTCCCAGGATTATTTTTGGGGTCCCAGGGTGATTTTGGGGAGGATTTGGGGGGTCTCTGACCTTTGGGGGTCCCAGCTCTGTGCCCAGATCGAGGGGCTGGAGGAGGAGAGAATCGGAGGCTGCAGGGGGGGAGGGGCAGGGGAGCCCCAGGACCCCCTAGAGACCCCCAGGATGGAGCCCAGGGGGATGGGGGGCACGCCCAGCCCCCAAAGGTCAGGGGGTTTTGGGGGGATTTTGGGGGGTCTGGGGGGAGTTTGGGGTGGTCCTGGGAGGGGATTTTGGGGGTTTGGGGGGTTTTTGGGTGGTCCTGGGAGGGATTTTGGGGGTTCCTGGGGGGATTTTGGGGGGGTCTGGGGGGGATTTGGGGGGATTTTGGGGGTCCTGGGTCGGGGATTTGGGAGGTTAATGAGAATTTGGGGGGATTTTGGGGGGTCCTGGGAGGGATTTTAGGGGGTCTGGGGGATTTTGGAAAGTTAATGAGAATTTGGGGGAGGATTTTGGTGGGTCCTGGGAGGATTTTTGGGGGTTCTGGGGGATTTTTTGAAGTTAATGAGAATTTGGGGGGATTTTGGGGGGCCTCTGAGAATTTGGGGGTTTTGGGGGGAGATGTTGGGGGATTTTTGTGTTATTTTTGGGGAGATCTGAGAGAATTCTTGGGGGAAAATTTGGGGTCTCAAAGGTTTTGGGTCCCAGGTGAAATTTTGGGGGGTGGTCTCTGATACCCCTCCCCCTCAGAGCCCCCAAAAATCAGAGCAGGAGGAGGAGGGAGGGGGGACGCTCCCCAAGGGACCCCAGCACCCCTGCCCAGGTAAGGGGAAATTTGGGAAATTTTGGGAAATTTTGGGGGAAAAATTAGGGGAAAATTTGGGGGATTTTCAGTGGAAATTTGGCAAAATTTGGGGAAAATTTGGGGGGATTTGGGAGGTTGGGAGAAAATTTTGGGGAAATTTTGAGTATTTTGGCAAAAATTTTGGGGGATTTTGGGTTTTTTGGGAGGGCTAGAAAGGATTTTTGGGACGAAATTTTGGGGAGGGGAATAAATTTGGGGGGTCAGGGAGATTTTTGGGGGGATTTGGGGGAGTTTTGGGAATAATTTGGGGAATTTTTGGGGATTTTGGGAATAATTTGGGGGATTTTTGGGGGAATTTTGGGAATAATTTGGGGGATTTTGGGGGGATTTTTGGGAATAATTTGGGGAATTTTGGGGATAATTTGGGGGGATTTTGGGGGGGTCTCTTGCAGGCAGAGCTGGCCCAGCTGCAGGAGGAGGTGGCCAAAGGTGAGAGGAATAAAAATTTGGGATTTTTTGGGGAAGATTTGGGGTTTTTAGGGGGCTCTGAGGCAAAATTTGGGATTTTGGGGGAAATTTGGGGAAATTTGGGATTTTTTGGGGAAGATTTGGGATTTTTGGGGGGTTCCAAGGTGAAATTTGGGGCTCCTGGATGTGAAATTTTTGGGAATTTGGATCCCAGAGGGATTTGGGGTTCCCTGGGGGGGTTTTTGGGGAGAATTTTGGGGTCTCCAGGTGGGAATTTGGGGAGGATTTTGGGGTCTCCTGTGGGATTTTTGGGGATTTGGCTCATTTGGGATTTTGGGACCCCCCTCAATTTTGTGCCCCCTCCCCCAAATTCCCTCAGCTGTCAGAGGAGCTGCAGGAGCAGAGGCAAAGGTGAGAATTTTGGGAGCTTTTCCCAAAATTTTTTTTCCCTTTTTTTCCTCATTTCCCCTAATTTCCCCATTTTTGCCCAATTTCCCCCAAATTTTTCCCAATTTCCTCCCAAATTCCCCCATTTTTTCTCATTTTCCCACATTTCCCCCAAACTTTTCCCTTTTTTCCACCCATTCCTGCTCAATTTTTTCCCATTTCTTCCCCCAATTTTCTCCCCTTTTTTTCCCCATTTTTCCTTTTTTTCTCATTTCCCCAATTTTCTCCAATTTCCCCATTTTTTGTCCAATTTCACTTCATTTTCCCCATTTTCCCCCCATTTTTTTTCTCATTTCCCCCCAATTTCCTCTCAATCTTCCCCTTTTTTCTTAATTTTGCCTCAATTTCCCCAATTTTTGCCAATTTCCCATTTTTGCCCAATTTCACTTAATTTTCCCCAATTTTCCCTAATTTTTTCTCATTTTTCCCCAATTTCCCCAATTTTCCTCATTTCCCCCATTTTTTCTGCTTTTTTTCCCCATTTCCTTCTTTTTTCCCAATTTTCCCCAAATTTTTTCCCATTTTTGCCATTTTTTCCCCATTTTTCCCCCAGTTTTCTTCGGCTGCAGGAGGAGAAGGAGACTCTGCTGCAGGAGAGCCGGGTGGGGGGAGGGGTTGGGGGATTTGGGAATTTTTTTTGAAATTTTGGGGTCCCAGGGGAATTTTGGGGGGATTTTTGGGTTCCAGAGGAGATTTTGGGGGAATCTGGGGGGTTTTGGGGAATTTTCAGGAAATCTGGGGGAATTTTTGGGGTCCCAGATGGATTTTTGGGGATTTTTTGGGGATGTTTTTCAGAATTTTGGGGGAGATTTTTAATCCCAGGGGATTTTTAGGGGAATTTTTGGGTTCCAGAGGGATTTTTGGGAGGAATTTTGGGGGAAATTTTTTGGGGGAGATTTTTTGGGGGAATTTTTGGGAAACTTTTGGGGGAGATTTTTTGAGCCCCAGTGGAATTTTGGGGACTTTTGGGGGGAATTTTTGTTCCCAGGGGATTTTGGGGGACTTTTTGGGGGAGACTTTTGATCCCAGGAGATTTTTGGGGGAAATTTTTTGGGTCCCAGAGGAATTTTGGGGGAAATTTTTTGAGGGCATTTTATGGGAAATTTTCTGGGGGAATTTTTGGGTCCCAGGGCGTGTTTGGGAGAACTTTTGAGGGGAATTTTGGGGGGGAATTTTTAGTGTCCCAGATTGATTTTAGGATGTTTTTTGGGGTCCCAGGATGATTTTGGGATATTTTTGGGATATTTTTGGGGTGTCTCAGTCTGTTTTTGGGGTGATTTTTGGGGTCTCAGGATGATTATGGGATGTTTTTGGGGTCTCTCCCCAGGTCAGAGGCAGAGCAGCTCTGGGCTCGCTGCCAGGCCCAGCTGCAGGAGCTGCAGGGGGGATTCCCAGGGGGTTTTGGGGGTGGTTTTTGGGATATTTTTGGGGTGTTTTTGGGGTCTCAGGATGATTATGGGATGTTTTTGGGGTCTCTCCCCAGGTCAGAGGCAGAGCAGCTCCGGGCTCGCTGCCAGGCCCAGCTGCAGGAGCTGCAGGGGGGTTTCCCAGGGGGTTTTTGGGATATTTTTGGGGTGGTTTTTGGGGTGTCAGTCTGTTTTTGGGGTGTCTCAGTCTGTTTTTGGGGTGTTTTTGGGGTCTCAGTCTGTTTTTGGGGTCTCCCCCCAGGTCAGAGGCCGAGCAGCTCCGGGCTCGCTGCCAGGCCCAGCTGCAGGGGGGATTCCCAGGGGGTTTTGGGGGTGGTTTTTGGGATATTTTTGGGGTGTTTTTGGGGTCTCAGTGTGATTTTGGGGTCTCTCCCCAGGTCAGAGGCAGAGCAGCTCTGGGCTCGCTGCCAGGCCCAGCTGCAGGAGCTGCAGGGGGGATTCCCAGGGGGTTTTTGGGGTGGTTTTTGGGATATTTTTGGGGTGTTTTTGGGGTCTCAGGATGATTTTGGGATGTTTTTGGGGTCTCCCCCCAGGTCAGAGGCAGAGCAGCTCCGGGCTCGCTGCCAGGCCCAGCTGCAGGAGCTGCAGCAGCTGCAGGAGCTGCAGGCTCGGGGGCGGCGGCTGCAGCAGGAGCTGGAGGCGGCCACGCAGGTCTGGGAGCCCCCAGGGACCCACAGAGACCCCACAGAGACCCCACAGAGACCCTATAGAGACCCCATGGATCCTATAGAACCCACAGGGACCCACAGAGACCCCACAGGGACCCTACAGGCACCCCATGGATCCCACAGGGACCCACAGAGACCCCACAGGGACCCTACAGGCACCCCATGGATCCCATAAGGACCATATAGAGACCCCCATGGATCCCATGGAACCCACAGGGACCCACATAGAGACCCCACAGGGACCCCTACAGGCACCCCATGGATCCCATAAGGACCCATTATAGAGACCCCATGGATCCCATGGAACCCACAGGGACCCACAGAGACCCCACAGAGACCCCACAGGGACCCTATAGATCCCATAGAACCCACAGGGACCCACAGAGACCCCACAGGGACCCCACAGGGACCCCATGGATCCCATAGAGTCCCTATAGAACCCCATAGAACCCACAGGGACCCACAGAGACCCCCATGGATCCCACAGGGACCCTATAGAGCCTGTAGAACCCCACAGGGACCCACAGATCCTATAGAACCCCACAGGGACCCTATAGAACCTATAGGGACCCTATATAGATACCATAAACCCCACAGGGACCCTATAGAAACCCCATGGATCCCATAGGGACTCTACAGAGCCTATGGAACCCCACAAGAACCCTATAGAATCTATAGGGACCCTATGGATCCCATAGAACCCACAGGGACTCTATAAAAACCCCACAGAACCCTGTAGAGACCCCCTAGAACCCCCATAGAGACCACACACAGAACCCTGTAGAGACCCCATAGAAACCCATAGAGACCCCATAGAACCCCATAGAGACCCCCATAGAAACCCCATAGAAACCCATAAAGACCCCATAGAACCACATAGAGACCACACAGAAACCCCATGAGAAATCCATAGAGACCCCACAGAACCACATAGAGACCTATAGACCCCCATAGAGACCCCATAGGAACCCCATAGAGCCACACAGAAACCCCCTAGAACCACATAGAACCCTGTAGAGACCCCCCTAGAACCCCCAAGAACCCCCCATAGAGACCCCCTAGACTCCCATAGAGACCCCCCTAGAACCCCATAGACCCCTATAGAGACCCCATAGAGACCTCCTAGAACCCCATAGGGAGACCACATAGGGCAAAGTATAGGACCCCCATAGACCCCCCATAGAGACCCCCTAGAACCCCATAGAGACCCCATAGAACCACATAGAGACCTATAGACCCCCATAGAGACCCCAAGAACCCCATAGAGACCCCCAAAGAACCCCCATAGAGCCACACAGAAAACCCCATAGAACCACACAGAGACCCCACAGAACCCTGTAGAGACCCCTAGAACCCCATAGAGACCCCATAGAGACCCCATAGAACCACACATACAGACCTATAGACCCCCCATAGAAACCCCACATAGACCCCCATAGAGACCCCATAGAACCACATACAGACCCCATAGACCCCCATAGGAAACCCCATAGACCCCCATAGAGACCCCTAGAGACCCCATAGAACCACACATAGAGACCTATAGACCCCCATAGAAACCCCATAGAGACCCCATAGAGCCACATAGAAACCCCATGGGAGCTACACAGAGACCCCACAGAACCCTGTAGAGACCCCATAGAACCCCATAGAGACCCCACATAGAGACCCCCTAGAACCCCATAGAGACCCCATGGGACCCCTCAGAGACTCCCCCAGACCCCCCTCAGAGCTTCAGCCCCATCTCCCCCAGGCCCAGGGCTCTCTAGGGACCCTGAGCTGGGCTAGCTGAGCTGGGGACAGCCAGAGCCAGAGGGGAGAGGCTGCAGAGGGAGATGGAGGTGGGGGCACTGGGGAGAAACTGGGGGAGTCCTAGGGGAGTCTGAGGGGAGTCCTGGAGAGAAACCTGGAGGTGTGGGGGGCTGGGGGAATTTGGGGGGATTTAGGGGATCCTGGGGGGTCCTATGGGAGCCAGAGAGAGAGCTGCAGAGAGAGATGGAGGTGGTGATGGGGGGGTAGATGTACGGGGAGCTCTGAGGAAATGTGCAGAGGTCTGGAGGGGATTTTGGGGGAGTCCTGGAGGGATTTGGGGGATTTGGGGAGTCTAGTGGGGGTTTGAAATTTGTGGAGAGGTCTGGAGGATTTGGGGGGTCCTGGAGAGATTTGGGGGGATTTAGGGGAGTCTAGTGGGGTTTGGGGGGATTTGGGGAGGTCTGGAGGGATTTGGGGGGTCCTGGAGGGGTTCTGAGGGATCCCAGAAGGGTTTTTGGGATGTCCTGGGAGGGTTTGGGGGAGTCCTGAGGGGATTTGGGATGTCCCTGGGAGGGTTTGGAGAGTTTTGGGAGGGATTTGGGTGGGGATTTGGGAAGTCCTGGGGGGAAATGGGGGTCCTGAGGGGATTGGGGAGGTTTGGATAGAGAGATGGAGGTTTGGGGGATTTGGGGGTCCTGAGGGGGACTTTAGGTCCTGAGAGAGAGCTGCAGGTTTGGAGTAGCTGGAGGGGTCTGGAGGGTCCTGGGGGGGTTGGGGAAAATTTGGGGGTCCTGGGGGAAATTTGGGGGGTCCTGGGGGGATTTGGGGGGCATTGTATGGATCTGTGGGGGATTTGGGGGGTCCTGGGGGTGTCTTGGGAAATCTTGAGGAGGTTTTGGGGGTCCCCAAGATGAATTTGGGGGTCCCCAGGGGAGATTTTGGGGGTCCCTCTGACCCCCAAACTCAGGTGTGCTCAGGTGAGCCGGGACGAGCTGCTGCTACTGCTACTGAGGCACGAGGCTGCACAGGTGACCCCAAAGAAACCCCCCAAAACAGTCTAGAGACCCCCAAAACCCCCTGGGACCCTCAGTTTTGGGGTCCCCTTTGAGATTTAGGGGTCCCCCAAAACCCCCTGTGCCCCCCAGGAGCTGGCTGCGGAGGAGCAGGAGCAGCAAGGGGGCAGCTCCGAGGTCAGCGGGGTTTGGGGGAGTTTCTAGGGGGATTTTAGGGAATTTTTGGGAGAGATTTCCTGGGAGAATTTTGGGGGAATTTTGAAGAAATTTTGGGGAGATTTTGGATAAATTTTTGGTGAATTTTAGGGGATGGAGGAGATTTTGGGGGGAATTTGGGGAGATTTTGGATGAGTTTTGAGGAATTTTGGTAAATTATGGATAAATTTTGGGGGAGATTTCTGGGTAAATTTTGGGGAAATTTAAGGAGATTTTGCATAAATTTGGGAGGATTTTGAGTAAATTTGGGAGTAAATTTTGGAGGATTTTGGTGAGATTTGGGTACCGTGGAGAGAGAAATTTGGGGAGATTTTGGGTAGATTCTGGTGAGATTTTGGATACATTTTAGTAAATTTTGGGGGAATATGGGTAAATATTAGAGTACATTTTGGGTAAATTTTGGATTAGACTTTGGAGAGATTTTAGGGTGGGTTTTGGAGAGAATTTTGAGAGAACTTTGAGAATTTTGTGAATTTGGGGAGATTTTAGGAGATTTCTGGAGTTTTGGGGGGACATTTGGGGTGGGGAGATTTTAGGAATTTTTGGGTAAAACTCCCCAAATGTCCCCTAGAATGTCCCAAAAATCCCCAAATTTCCCCAAATTTCCGGAATTACCAAGGCGGAGCTGGGAAGCTGACTGCAGCTGGGGAGGAGCAGCATGGGAAGCTGGCTGGAGAGGGGCACAGCTGAGGCTGGTGGGGTCAAAACCACTTCCAAAGTACCCCAAAAACACCCCAAATCATCCTAGAAATACACCCAAAATCACCTGAAATACCCTAGAAACCACCCCTACAAATACCCTTTAAAGAAAACATGCCATGCCTCAAAACACCCACGAAATATCCCAAAAAACACCCTAAAACATCCCGAGCATAAAATACCCCAAAGAGCATACATCACCCCCAAAACACTGGGAAATACTCCCAAAACCCTCAAAATACTGAGAACCCCATGGCATAGCACATCCAAAAAATAGCAGCCTAGAAACACCTCAGAGAATGTCTAGGAATACCCAGGCACCCCAAAGTACCCTAGAAGATATCCAAAGAACTCCAGAGCACTTGAGAACGCCTAAAGGCATCCCTACAAGACTGCTCCCAAAGAATGCCCCAAAAGACCCTCAAAGAGCTCCACAGAGACACTCAAAGTGCCTGAAAACACTCAGACCGTCCCATGCCCAAAGAATCCCTCGAGCATCACCTCAAAATCCTAGGCCACCCCAAAAGTCCTGCAAACACTCCAGGATTCCCTCAGGACCCCCAAAAATCCCCTAAAGCGAGTCGGACAGGAAATCCCAAAACCTCCCAGGACCCCCCAAAAGCTGAAAATCACCCCAGGGCTGAAGGATGCAGGATGGGCAGAATCCTGAGAAGAAAGGCAGCCGTGAGCGCTGACATTTTGAGGCCACTGAAAAATTTTTTGGAATCCCCAAATCCTCAAAATCCCTAGAGCCTCCCAAAATGGGTTTCCCCAAATTTTCTCCCCAGCTGAAGGATTTGGGGACAGCTGCAGCTGGAGCCCTTGGGGAGCGGCTAGGAGGGCTTGCAGGAGCTGCTCGGTGCCAGGACACTCGAGCAGGGTTTCGTCCCCATATTTTGGGGGTGGGGGTCCCTAAAAATTTAAAAATTTAGAGGTGAAATTAGGGCCAAAAAGTTAGGAGAAAGGTTGGTTGGAAGTTTGGGGAGTTCTATTGGGGAGTTTGAGGGTTTGGGATTTAGAGTGTTTTGGGGTGAGTAAGAATCATTTTGAGGCCAAACCCCAAATTTTACAGGGTTTGGGGGTCCCTAAAATTAAAAAAATATAGGAGGAAGTGGTTTACAAAGTTAGGGGAGGTTGGTTGAAGTTTGGGGTTGGTGGAGATTGAGGGGTTTGGGAATTTGGGGAGTTTTGGGGTGGGTAAAAATTTTTTGGGGTGGATTTTTGGTCCCTGCTGAGTTTTGGTCCCTGACAGATTTTTGGGTCCCTGCGCGGAATTTTAGGGTCCCTGCTGAGTTTTGGGGTCCCTACACTGATTTTTAGGGTCCCCCAGGTCTGGAGGAGCTAGGGGTTGGATAGGGATCCTAGGTGGATTTTTGGGATCCCTGACGAGGTCTCTGATGGAATTTTGGGGTCCCTACAGGGATTTTGGGGTCCCTGATGAGGTTTAGTCCCTGGCGATTTTGGGGTTCCTGCTGAATTTTGGGGTCCCACCAGAGCTGGGAGAGCTAGGATTGGAGCAGGGGATCCTGGGTGGATTTTTGGGTCCCTACGAGGAGATTTGGGGTTCCTGCTGGAATTTTGGGGGTCCCTGCTGAGTTTTGGGGTCCCTGCTGAATTTTAGGATCCCCAGGAGCAGAGGGAGCTGGGCAGACGGGATCCTAGGGTGGATTTGTTTAGAGTCCCTACTGAATTTTAGGAGTCCCCCAGAGCTGGAGGAGCTGGGATTGGGCCCGGAGGCTCCCCTAGGGCCGGGAGGCCAGGCAGTGCCAACAGCTCCGTCATTGGGCAGGACAGCTCCTTGGCAGCACCAAGGTGGGCGGGGGCCTCAAAAGGGCAGGCCTCAGGAAAGGGTGGAGCCTGAAATGCGCGTGGCTTAATGAGTGGGGGTTCGATGGGTTAAATATATTTGAGTATGAGGCGTGTGGGTCATAGGAGTTGGAGCGTAAATGGGTGTGGCTTTGTGGGCAATTAATTAGGGGTGTGACCCTAAGAGGGTGTGGCCAGATGGAAAGAGACGTGGTTTTAATTAGGCCGTGCATTGGGGGTGTAAAAATTAGGGGTGTGGCTTAGGCTGGGAAACTGGAGTGTGGCCATGTGTGGTGGCTTTAGGGTGTGGTGGGCTGGGTGTGGCTTAATTAGGGCACAACTAATTTAAAGTGGGGGTTTAAATGGGTGGGGCTGGGTGGGTGTGACTTAGTAGGGCACAGCTAATTGTAGCTTTAATGTGTACAGCCCAGTGTGGGTGTGGTTTAAGGTTCTGGTTTGGGCGTGACCTAATTTACAGAACTAATTTTGGGCGTGACTTGGGGGCGTGGCTTGAGACTGATTTGAGGTGTGGCCAATATGAAGTGGTACCCACTTATATAGCCAAACCCCATTTTGGGGGGCGGGTCTTGCACTTCGGGGTGGGCGTGGCCCGACGGTGGCCCGCCCACTCCCGCAGTCAGTCCGGGCAGCCCCAGGGGCAGGCAGCCGGGGGTCGTCCGGGGCTGACTCTCTCCCGCCCGAGGTGGCGAGCTGTTCCCAGAGACCCAGGCCAGGCAGCGCAGCGCTAAGCTGCTGGAGGGAGAAAGTACTGGGAGCACTGGGAGCGCACTGGGAGGGGGTTTGGGGGGGGACTGGAGGGACTGGGAGGGGGATTGGGGGGCATTGGGAAGGGGTTTGGTGGGGACTAGGACTAGGACTGGGAGGGATTGAGAACTGGGAGGGACTGGGATGGGCTGGGAGTTACTGGGATGGGACTGGGAGGACTGGGATGGGACTGGGAGTTACTGGGATGGGACTGGGAGGGACTGGGAGGATTGGGGGAACTGGGAGGGAGACTGGGATGGGACTGGGAGGGACTGGGAGGGGACTGGGGAACTGGGATGGACTGGGAGGGGACTGGGAGGGGTTTTGGGGACACCTGTGCTGCTCACCTGCAATTTTGGGGTTTCCAAAAAGAAATTTGCATTTAGGGTGCCCTGATCCCAGCCTGAGGAGTTTTGGGAGGACACGTACTGGGAGCACTGGGAGCACTGGGACGCACTGGGAGGGGCGTTTCTGGGGCACACCTGGCGTTGCTCACCTGGGACCCCCGGCCAGGTCTGGCACCCTGGAGGTGTGCGAGCTCTCCATGGCGAGGATCTGTGCAGGAAGCGCCATCATCCCAGAGCTTAGTATGAGGGTCAGCACTGGGTGGGAGCTCACCTGGGGGCTCACCTGGGAGTCACCTGGGGTCACCTGTCCTGTCTCACCTGGGAGGGTCACCTGGGGGGCTCACCTGGGAGTCACCTGGGGGTCACCTGTCCCAGTCTCACCTGGGAGGGTCACCTGGGGCTCACCTGGGAGTACCCTGGGAGTCACCTGTCCCTGTCTCACCTGGCAGGGTCTCACCTGGGAGCTCACCTGGGGGTGCCTGGGGTCACCTGTCCCAGTCTCACCTGGCAGGGCTCACCTGAGGGGTCACCTGGGGGGTCACCTGTCCTGTCTCACCTGTCCTGGTCTCACCTGTCCAGTCTCATTGGGGGAGTCCACCTGTCCCAGTGTCACCTGTCCAGTCTCTACCTGAGGAGGTCACCTGTCCCAGTCTCACCTGTCCCAGTCTCACCTGAGGGGTCACCTGTCCCAGTCCCACCTCTCCCAGTCTCACCTGGACGTCCTACCTGAGTCACCTCTCAGTCTCACCTGTCCCAGTCTCACCTGTCCCCAGTCTCACCTGTCCCAGTCTCACCTGGGGGGGGCTCACCTGTCAGTCTCACCTGTCCAGTCTCACCTGGAGGGCTCACCTGAGGCGTCACCTGTCCCAGTCTCACCTGTCTCCAGTCTCACTTGGGGAGTCACCGTCCCAAAGTGTCACTTGTCCCAGTGTCACTGTCCCTGTCCATCACCTGGGGGTCACCTGTCCCGGTCTCACCTGTCCCAGTCTCACCTGTCCCGGTCCCACCTGTCCCAGTCTCCCCTGTCCCGGTTCTCACCTGTCCAGTCTCACCCGTCCAGTCTCACCTGGGGGAGCTCACCTCAGTCACCTGTCCTGGTCTCACCTGGGGGGCTCACCTGTCTTGACCTCACCTGTCCCAGTGCTCATCTGCAACTCACCTGGGCTCACTCTTACACATGTCAGGCCTCCCTGGGCCTGTGCACATCTATCTCTCATGTTGTCCCAGTGTCACCTGTCCTGGCCTCACCTGTCCCAGAATCTTACCTACGGAGCTCCACTGCAGGCTCTACTCTCTGCACCATGTCACGATGACCTCACCTGTCCAGAGCTACCTGTCCTTCACCTATCCTGAGACTCCACTTGTGCCTCGCATGCTCTTCTCACCTGTCGTCCTTTGCTCCTCACCTCGCAGTCTCACCTGTGCCCTCACCCTGTCCTGGTCTCACTTGTTCTCTGTGTCCCTCTCACCGTCCAGTCTCCTGCTCTCTTACCTGTGCCCTCACCTGTCCAGGTCTCCCTGTGCCGTCTCACCTGGCCGCCCTCTACCTGCACCATGCTTAGAGGCGCTGCCCTCCCTGCTGGGGCAGCCTAGTGAGGCCGAGGGGCCCAATGACGACGAGCTGCAGGAGGATGAACAAGAAGCTGCGAGAACCTCCTGGAGGAGCGGCTGACCAGCCAGAACCTACACCTGTGCACTTTAGGTGAGTGCTGAGGCCTGAAGGAGTGTGTGGCTCCAATAGGGTGTGTGGCCCTAAAGGGGTGTAGTCCTAAAGGGGTGTAGCTTTGGGAAAGAGGTGGAACCTCTTAGACAGCATGAAGCCTGAGGTGGTGGGTGTGGTCTGGAAGGGGCGATGGCTAAAAGGCGAGGGGTGCTGTGGCTCCAGAGAAAGCGTGGTTTTAGCGAGGTGTGGCATAAGCAATGACATCATTCAATTTGGATGTGAAATAAGGGAGTTAAAAATGGAGGCGCTTTCGGCTGTGGTGTGGTCACTCTGCAGCATGGCCTCACTCGCGCAGTGGAGTGTGGTCTCTGCCCCACCCCTCCTCATTCCGCTTTTTCCCAGGACCTGGAGTACAGCTGCTCCCAGGAGCTGGCGCAGCTCGAGGAAGGAACGAGCGGCCCCGGGACGCAGGGGCAGGGCCTCTCGCAGCGGCGGGAGGCATTCGCGCAAGCTCCGCGGCCGGGCAGAAAGCGCTGCAGCAGAGCGTTGCCCTTTGGAGGACTACGGTGGGCCTCTGCCGGCATTGCCCCCAAAGGCCAGGACGGTTCCTCCGTGGCGTTGCCGCTTGAAGGAGGCGGCCCCTGGAGGGCGTTGCCGCTTTAGCTGGGGAGGTCCCGCTTTACAGGTGCCGCCCCTTTAAGAGATGTGGTCCCCCACTCTGGCGTTGCCCGTTTAAAGGAGGGTCCACGGCATGCGCCCCCGTTCCCCTCCAATAAACCCGATGTGGCAGAATCGCTGCCTGTGACGTCGTTTGTTGCTTGAGGGATGGGGGAAAAGAAGCCGGTGACTTATCATCAGAGGGAGACGGCCTGGGGGAGCCCGCCCCGCTGACGTCACTTCCTTGCGCTGCGGATGTTGTTTGCCGCAGCCGCCGCCGCAGGACGGGCGCGAGGCGCGGCGCGGCTCGGATCCCCCCTCCCACAGCCGCGCCGTCCCAGCCGGGGGCGCGGCGTGACTGATCGCACGCGACGTAACAGCAGCTCCCGCGCTACGGCAGCGGCGGCGGCGGCGAAACCCGCGGGGACCCCGCCCCGACGCTGGCGTGCCGCGGGGGCGGGGCCTCGCCGAGCCCGCCGGGCTGGAGGAGGAGTGCGAGGTTGTGCGCGTGCGCGTCAAGGTAGAGGGGGCGGGTCGCCATTGTGGGGCCGCCTCTCGTGAGTGCCACGGCTGGGGTCACGTGGGCTCCGCCATGCGATCAGCTCGAGGGGGAATAGCGGCGGCGGGAGAAAATTTCCCGCCTCTCGTGTGTCACGCGTGCAGCAGCCAATCCAGAGCGCCGCGGCGTGCGGCTGTGGGGGCGGTTGCGCCCGCCATGTTGGATCGTCGTGAGCTGGGGCTCCGGGACCCCCGAGGCTGGCGGCTCCCTCTGCATGAGAAAAGCAGAGGGGCAGCAGCAGCCGCCCGAGTTCCTCGCTCGCCAGCGTGGACCCGCCCAGATCACGCCGCGCTGGGGCCGTGCTGCAGCACATCCTGGCCAGACGCTTTCGACCTGCAGGGGTGTAGGCGGGACGAGCTCTCCCCCTCCAGGGCTCGCCTGGGACCCCGAGCAGCGGGTGGGGCTCAGCTGTGCCCCGAGCGTGCCGTGAGCTCACCTGTCCCCTGAGCAGCCAGGTGAGCTCTGCTGCAATGCCCTCTCAGGAAGAAAAAGCTTACGTTCTGAGCCGGCTGCAGCCGCCGGGGCGGGAGCCAGGACACTTTGTGCCTCTCTGCCGCGAGGACTTGGCCAGCGCCTTCACCGCTGCTTCGGCCACGCTGAGACCTCGCGGCTGGGCGTCAGGAACCCACCTGACCAGAGTGAGAGTGACACACCTGGGTACACCTGGGGCACGGCCGAGCGCGCCTGGAATGCTCTGATGCCTGTGGGATCACGTGTAGAGGTGGGAGAAATCACCTGGGATACACCCTACAGCATGGCTACAGAACACACCTGGATGGTGGGAACACACCTGGAATACATAGAAAGGAGGAAAACATGTCTGGGTGCACGCTTGGGATGAGTGGCAGGCGTGCCTGGAACACTCAAGGACACACCTGGGCATGAGGGATACACCTGCGGCAGGCTACCTGTTTGAGACACACTGGTGTTTACCTGGGACAGGACACACCTGGGGACAGCACACCTGGCTGGGACAAGAGCACACCTGGGGCACACCTGGGTGGGACGGACACACCTGGGGACAGGTGTGCAAGAGGTCCTCTGTGCTCATGTGTGCAGGGCTGACGCCTATGCTCCAGGTGTGTGAGGGTATCTGTATCTCAGGTGTGTCAGCTACCTGTATCTCCAGCTGTATCAGTACCTGTATCTCCAGGTGTATCAGGTGCCTGAGCTCCAGGTGTGCCGTCCCCAGGCCAGCTGCTGGGGCTGGGACATCATCAGCAGCCCAGGTGCATCCCGGCAGGGCGATCCTGGCGCCCGCTTCGCTGCTGGCTGGCGGCCCTGCACTTCACAGGCCTTGCTGGCTGAGGTGAGCACACCTGGCTCAGTGAGGGTGCCCTCCCAGTCCCTCAGTGCCTTCCCAGTTCCTGGTCCCTCCCGAGGTGCCTCCAGGGTGCCTCAGTCCCCGTCCCTCCCAGCTCTCCCGTGCGGCGGTGCGGTTGGCAGGTGGGCGGGGGGCTGGCCCGGGCATGGCGGCTCTGGCCTGGCCGGACCCCGGCGCCGCCCTTCCCGCCCTCGCCCCCTGGCTGACCTGAGGGGCGTACCTGGGCCGAGGTGGGCGCCTGCTCAAACCCCAGGAGCTGCAGGTGTTCCACGGCGTCAGGCCCGGCCTCTTAAGGTGAGGAGCACAGAACACACCTGGGGGTCGTGGTCACACCTGCCAGGGCACACCTGGGAATTAAAGTGATTACACCTGTGGTACACTGAGGGTCATGGTCATACAGGGTTGTGGTGCCTGGGACACCACCTTCTCTCCCCAGGTAAGTCTGGTGGTACTTCTGGGTGTTTCTCTTCTCTCCACCTGTCCCGGAGGTGCTGTCTCCATCTCTCCTTCTCACCTGTCATTAACCTCCCCATTTAGTCTGGGTACCTGCTGTCTCTCTATCTCTCACCTGTCCCTAGGTGTGCTCTCTCTCTCTTACCTGTCCAGGCCTTCCCCACAGTCTGGTGTTACCTGGGTGTTTCTCTCCTCTCACACACCTGTGCCCGATTATTGTATACCCTATCTCTCCCTCTCTCACCTGTCCCATCCCCACAGGTGAGTGCATTACCTGGGTGTGTCCCTGTCTCACCTGTCCCTCCCCCACAGGTAGTCTGGCATTACCTGCTGTTTCTCTCTATCTCTCCCAGCTGTCCCCAGGTATCCTGTCTCTCTCACCTGTTCCCTCCCCACCAGGTAGTGCAGGTACCTCTGAGCGTTTCCCCGCCCGGCCTGGCCGGGCCAGGAGCGCCATGCACCACGCCCTCAGTCGGCCAGTACCGTGTCGGCTCAAGGTGGCCCTGGCGGCCAGCGGTGCCCGGCGAGCTGGCACCGGTGACCGCCGTCTGGGGCGTGAGTGCGCACCGACGCGCCCACCCTATTTCCAGCTGACGGAGGCCACCCCCACCTGTGGCGGCGCTGCAGCTGCTGCTGACCCACGTTCAGCTGGGCCACCCGGCGCCTGTCTACTACCAGGGCATGGCCGGACGTGGCAGCGCCCGCTGGCCCGTGCTGGGCGAGGCCCAGGCCTTCCTGTGCTGCCAGCTGATAAGCCGCCCTGCGCCTTCCGGCCCACGGCGGCAGCAGGCACCAGCCCTTGAGCCGGCACCTGCGGCTGGCGCCGGCCCGCCTTCTGGGCCTTCCCTGGCGGCCTGACCTCTCACTGCACTGCCGCTGGCTGCTGCTGGAGCTCAGCGAGGATTACGCCTTAGGGCCGCTCAAGGTGGTTAACTAGGGGTCACCTGGAGCTGCTGCGCCCGGCGCGCCGGGGAATTCCCGCTGCTGAGGCCCTGGGCATGGCGCAAGGGGCGGGCAGAGGCGGCGGGGCCTGAGACCCAGGCAGCCCAGGAGGAGGGAGGAGGAGGAGGAGGAAGGAGGAGGAGGAGGAAGGTGAAATTGCTCCAGGCTTCAGGTGGTACAGGCTCCAGCTGGTAGCCCAGGGGCTGGCAAGGCTTACAGTGATGGGTCCTGAGGGCTCCAAAGAGTTCTGAGATGTTCCCAAAGAGCCCCAGGGGACAGCCAGAGAGAGTCCCAGAGCTAGGGACATCCAGGAGGTCCCACGACTCCTGGAGATGTCCCCAGCGGTCCCAAGAGTTCCAGAGATAACCTGGCAGTTGCAGGGCTCCAGCCATGTCTTTGAGAGTCCCAGGACATCCAGGAGGATCCCAGGAGTCCCAAGAGATTTCCAAAATGGTCCCAAAGGCCAGAGATGTCCCCAAGTCTCAAGGACATCCAGGGTGTCCCAAGAGTCCCAGAGATGTTCTGGAAGGTCCCAAGAGCTCCAGAGATGTCCTCAAGAGCCCCAGCAATGTCTTTGAGAGTCCCAGGGACATCCAGGAAGATCCCAAGAGCACACAAGAACATTCAGGAAAGTCCCTGAGAGCTCCAGCAAGTTTTCAAGATCCCCAGAGCTCCAGAGATGTCCCAAATGGTCACCGAGCCCCAGGGTAAGCCACTAGCGGTCCCAAGGACATCCAGGAGGTGTCCCAAGAGCTCAGGGATGGTCCCAGGTCCCAGGGGCGTTCAGGAGGAGGTCAGAGCTTCAGCAAAGTCCCCAAAGGGTGCCAAGAGGCAGGAGGTCCAGGGGACCCCCAGGGCTGGAGGAGCCCGAGGGCTCAGGACTGAGCCAGGTGGCCCCAGGAGAGGTGGAGGAAGGAACCGGCTCTGGAGATGGAGCAGAGAGCCAGAGCCTCTGCTGGGGGGCTGGGGGATTTAGAAAGGGGCGGGGTGACCCCAAAATGGGCCAGGGATGACCCCAAAATGAGCAAGATGACCCCAGAGAAGGACAGCATGACACAGAGAGGGACGCATGAGCCAAAGAGAGCGAGAGGATCCCAAGGGCGAGAGATGACCCAAAGAGGGACTTATTATTGGGAGAAGGACAAAGATGACCCCAGGATGGATTGCGGTGACCCCAGGAAGGTTCGATGACCTGGGAGAGAAGAACCACGACTCTGGAAGCCTTGGGGATGACCATGGCTGGCCTCAGGCATGGCTGATGACCCCAAGGAAGGACATGATGCAGGCGTGGCCACCATGATCTCTCAAGCATGGCCCTGCCATGACCCCAAGGAAGGATGTGATGACCCAGGCATGGCCGCAGTCTCAAGCATGACCGCACCATGACCCCGAGGACAGCCACTTGGCGACCCCAGGCGTGACCCCAGGCGTGGCGACTGACCTCAAGGAAGGATGTGGCGACCCGGGCAGGCATGATGACCCCAAGGGCCAGGCGCGATGACTCCAGGCAGCCACAGGACCCCAGACCCACCACCACCTCAAGAAACACGACCACGACTCCCCCCACATCCCCAGGACCTCAGCGCTGGCAGCCCGCCAACCCATGACCCCGGCGAGCCCTGGGAAGCGTTGGAAGCAAGGAGAACCCTTCCACCTCTTCCTCCTCCTACTCTCCTCATGCTCCTCCTCCTCTCCTGGACGAAGAGCTGGCTGGAGCCAGGGCTCCCGCTACGCCCGAGGCTAGGCCAAGGCAACCCGTTCCTGCTGTTAATTGTGCCTGGCCATGCTGCTGCCTGGAGCAGCGGCGCGTGTCCATAAGCCCAGCGCTACTTGAGTGGCCATGCACTTGACCCGGCTGGTGCGAAGAGCTTTTCTGCCTGCCCAGCGTGCTGCGCCCCACTTCAAGGGAAAAGCTCTTCATGTAGATACCCCTGGGAGGGCTGAGGGGCACCCAGGTGGGACGAGGCCACCCCAAATGGGACCCCAAATGGGGTAAAAAGGGGCTGAGAGAGGGTGGGGGGAGGTCCGGAGGTCGCTGGAGGTTTTAGGACAATGTGGGGACACCATAAAACATCTCAAAAGAGGTTCTGGGGTCACCATGGGGTCCCCCATTGTCACTGGGAGTCTCTAGGACAGTGTGAGGGGCCACTAGGCTGCAGGAGGGTTCACAGGTCCGCCATGGGTCCCTGTGTCACTAGGAGGTCTGTAGGACAGTGCTGAGGACACCATGTAGAAACTTACCTGCAGGAGGTTCTAGAAGGTGCACCATGGGGTCCCCAGTGTCACTGGGGTCTGCAGGACAGTGTGAGGGACTGCCAGAAACACCTGCAGGGAGGTTCTGAATTGTCACCATAGAGTCCCCATGGTGCACCCAAGTCTGTAGGACAGTGTGAGGGACTCCATGAAACACCTGCAGGAGGGGGTCTGGGATGCCATAGGGTGTGCCACTGTGGGGTCTGTGGGATGTGAGGACACCATGAAACACCTGGGAGGGTTCTGGTGTCACCATGGGGAATCCCCATTGTCACTTTGGAGTCTGTAGGACAGTGTGAGGACTCATGAAACATCTGCAGGGAGTTCTGGGGTCACCATGGGGTCCCCATGGTCACTGTAAGAGTCTGTAGGGCCCCTGCCCCGCGTGCTGTATGCAGCCCCAAGGCATCTCACCAGAGTACCTGGAGGGCTGGGGGACCCCAAGTGGGATATTAAAGCCAGTCAAAGCCGTGTGGGAGGGTGAGGGGAGGTCCGGGGGCCGGCTGGAGGTTTTAAGACAATGTGGGGACACCATAAAACATCTCAAAAGGGGTTCATAGGGTCACCATGGGGCTCACAAAGGCGGTGGGGGGTTGTAGAAGGGCAATGTGGGGACACCATAAAACATCTCCAGGAGGTTCCAGTGTCACTGGAGGTCTGTGGACAATGTGGTGACCCCATAGAGCGTCCCCTGAGGAGGTCTGAGGAGCCTTTGGACAATTTGGGAGTTTTGTAGGACAATGTGGGTGGCACGCCATAAAAATGTTCCCCCTGAGAACCTTTAATGGTGTTTGGGGTCTGTGGGACAATGTGGTGACCCATACAAAACATCCTTGAGGTCCTCATGAGGGGATCCCATTGTCACTTTGGGGTCTGTAGGACAATGTGGTGACCCCATTAAATGTCTCCCTGAGGTCATCGTTGGGGCCCTTTGGACAGTTTGGAGTTTGTAGAACAAGGTGAGGACACCATAAAAGCGTCTCCCTGAGGTCACTGTGGGGATTGTTTGGAATTTGGGGTTTGTGGGACAATGTGGTGACCCCATAAAATGTTCCCCTGAGGAGCCTTTGGACAATTTGGGGTTTGTGGGACAATGTGGTGACATAAAATGTTCCCCTGAGGAGCCTTTGGACAATTTGGGGTTTGTAGGACAATGTGGTGACCCCATAAAACTTCACTGCAGGAGTTCCTGAGGTTGCCATGGTCACTTTGGGGTTTGTAGCCAATGTGGGGACACCATAAAATGTCCCCTGAGGTCACCAGGGAACCTTTGGACAATTTGGGAGGTTTGTGGAGGGCCAGAGGTGGTGACCCCATCTAAAACATCTCAGGAGTTTTAAGTCACTTTGGGGTTTATTTGTGGGGCAGGTGAGCCATAAGAAACATCTCCAGGAGGGTTTGGGGTTCTACTTGAGGACACAATGGGGCGAGGTGGTGACCCCATAAAACATACTCCAGGGGTTTTGGGATGCTTTGGGAGTTTAATGGGACAATGTGGTGACCCCATAAAACATCTCCAGGAGGGTTTAGGGACCCACCATGAAACTCGAGGTCATTGTGGGGTCTGTAGGAGAATGTGGGGACACCATAAAATGTCACCCCAAAACCACCCTAGGGGACCCCAAAACCACCACAGGAACCCCAAAGCCACCACAGGAACCCCAAAACCACCCTGGGGACCCCAAAGCCACAGGGTTGAAAGAGCACCACAGGGACAAAACCACCACAGGGACCCCAAAGCACCACAGGGACCCCAAAGCCACCCTGGGACCCAAAGCCACCCTGGGCTCAGCAGGGACCCTCCCGAAGTATAAACCAGTACAGCCCAGTGCCTCCCTGCTGGGGTTCTGCACCAGTGTGGGGACATCCCAGTAAACCAGTATAAACCAGTGCGCTTATCCAGGCAGACTCCCTGGATCTGCATTGCCTTGGTCCTGACTTGTTTGAACCAGTACAAATAATTTTAGACCAGTATGAACCACTAGGGGTTACCGTCTCTGCCTTGGGCCTGACCTGTTTTGAGCCAGTACAGAGCAGTACAGACCAGTATGAACCACTGGGAGTTCTGGATCTGCATTGCCCCAGGCTGACCTGTTTAGACCAGTACAGGCAGTACAGACCAGTATGAACTGGGAGTTCCTGGATGCATTTGCCTTAGGCCTGACCTGTTTGAACCAGTACAAACCAGTACAGACCAGTATGAGCCACTGGGGCTCCTGTCTGCATGCCTTGGAGGCCTGACCTGTTTGAACGAGTACAAACCAGTACCAAAGCCAGTATGAACCACTAGAACTCTCCCTTGGGACAAAATTTGCCCCAGGCTACGACCTGTTTGAACCAGTACAAGCCAGTACAGACCAGTATAGACAGTGGAAACTCTGGATCTGTATTGCACTTGGGCTTGTCCAGTACAGCTTCCAAGTATGAACAGCTAGACTGGGAGCCCCAACTGGGAGCCCATGCATGCGCCTTATTAGGACGGAGTCAGCCAGTATGGATAGTAGGGCCAGTGCCTTTAAGTGACCTTCAGCTATCCAGCATACCAGTATGGTTGACATGGACTGAGATCCGGCAGCCAAGCTAGGGAGGCTACCACCACTGCTAGGCGTGGCCTTGCATCATCTCACAGTATGGACCAGTCCCAAACCAGTACAAACAGGTACAGAGCTGGCGGACATAACTGCTTTGGCACACATCCTCCAAGTCTAGGACCAGTACAGACCAGTATATGGACGGTGAGGGTGCCCCAATTGCTGTGTTGATGCCCAATAGGCCTTTCCCAGTATGGACCAGTATAAACCATTATAAACCAGTTCCTGCCACCTTCCTGGGTGCTTCTGCACCCCTTTATTTGTGCCCCTCACCCAGAGTCCCGGGGCAGGGCATAAGCAAACCATGTACTTGAAAACTGGTACTGTCCCAGTATGGACTAGGAGGGACTGGGGAGGAACTGGGAGGGTTTAGGAGCTCCCAATAATAGTAACTGGGAGGGGACTGGGAGGGCACAAGGGGACTCTCATATGAACTAGGAAAAGGGTTTAGGGGACTCCCAGTATGGACTAGGAGGGACTGGGAGAGAACTAGAGGGGCTCTCCCCAGAGAGAGCCATGGACTAGGAGGACTGGGAGGGAGGCTGGGGAATTCCAGTACTTGGACTTAGGAAGGTTAGTGTGCTCCAGTATGAACTGGGAGGTGTTTGGAGCTTTCCAGTATAGACACAGGGAAAAAGGTTTAGGGAGCTCTCCCCAATATGGACCAGGAGAATTGAGGCTCCCAGTATGGACTGGGGAGGAGTTGGGGTTTCCAGTATGAGACTGGGCAGTTTCCCAGTATGAACTGGGAGGGTGTGGCCAGGGGCAGGGCCAGGACTGATTTTCCCAGTGCTCCCAGTTCCGCTCCCAGTCTCCCAGTTGCTCCTATCCTGCTAGCTAGAGGTGCTTCCAGTTCCCCAGGTTTCCATCCAGTCACAGTCTGTCCCAGATTCTGGATTTTTCCCTCCCAGTTCCTCTTCAAGCTCTAGTTCCTGGATCTGTCCAATCCCAGTCCCTCCCAGTTCCTCCCAGTTCCTCCCAGGTGCCGAGCCCCCCCAATTCCCTCCCAGCTTCCCCAGTTCCCTTTCAAACCCTCCCAGTTCCTCCCAGTTCCCCTTTAGAGCTCCCCCAGGTTCTCCCAGTCCCCAGTTTTCCCTCCCAGTCCCCTCCAGTCCCAGTCCTCCAGACCCTCCCAGTCTCTGCAGTTCCGCCCCCCAGTCCCAGTCCCTCCCAGTTCCACCTCCAATTCCTCCCAGTCCTCCCAAATTACCCAGTTCCACTTTAGTCCCCCAGTCCCTCCCAGTTCCTCCCAAGTTGCTTTCAGAGCCCTCCCAATTCCTCCCAGTCCCTCCCAGTCACCCCAGTTCCATTTAAACTCTCCCAGTTCCTCCCCAAGGGTGCCCTTGCACAGGCCCCGTTTTACTCAGTCCCTCCCAGTGAAGAGTCCCCCCAGTCCCTTAGTCACCACAGTTGCCTTTCAAACCCTCCCACAGTTCCCCAGGTTCCCTCCCAGTCCAGGAGGTGACGTTTCCCACCACCTTTGGGTGCTTTCCAGCGGAAGAGCTCCAGCACTGCAGGGAACCCCTTTGGGGGTTTAGAGACCATACATTTTTAAGGGGTGTCAGGAGGTTTTGGGTGTCAGAAATTTTTAGAGTTATTAGGAAGGAGAATTTTAGAAGTGTCAAGGAGGATTTTTTAGGGTTGTCCTGGAGAGAATTTTAAGTTGTCCAAGGGAGGTTTTAGAGGTTGTCAGGAGGGTTTTAGGTGTCCCTGGAGAATTTTTGGGGTGTCCAGGAGGTTTTTAGAGTGTGGGAAATTTTTTGGAAGAGTGTCCAAGGGAGGGTTTTAGGGGTGTCAAGGGAGGTTTTAGGGGTGTCCAGGAGAATTTTTGGAAGGTGTCAGGAGGATTTTTGGGGTGTCCTGGAGAATTTTAAGTGTCCAGGGAGGTTTTTTAGGGTGTCAGGAGTTTTGGGGTGTCCTTGGGAGAATTTTTGGGGTGGCTCCAGGGAAGTTTTGGGGTGTCAGAGGAAATTTTGCAGGGTGTCCAGGAGGTTTTTTGGGGTATCCTGGAGAATTTTTAGAATTAATCCAGGAGGAGGTTTTTGGGGTGTCAGGAGAATTTTGCAGGGGGTATCCACAGGAGGGGATTTTTGGGAGTGTCCTGGAGAATTTTAAGAGTGTCAGGAGAATTTTTAGGGTGTCAGGAGGGATTTTTGGGTGTCCAGGAGAATTTTTTGGGGTGTCAGGAGGTTTTAGGGTGTCAGGAGGTTTTGGGGTGTCCAGGAGAATTTGGGGTGTCCCAGGGCCTTTTTTTAGGCTTTCCCTGAAGTTTTAGGTCTTTGGGAGGTACTCTGGAGTAGTGCTTGGAACATGGGGTTTTGGGGTGTCTGGGTTTCCAGGACGTGTCTGGGCAGGGTTTTTGTCTCAGGACACTGGCTGGGGAGTGATTTTAGAATTGTCCCAGGAGAATTTTAGTATTTCCCTGGCTGATTTTGGGGTTCCCTCAGGTGATTTTGGAATTGTCCCAGAATTTTTTAGGATTCCGAGGGATTTTTAGGTCTCCCGAATTTTGCTGTTACCTACCTGATTTTGTTGTTTCCCTGGGAGTTTGGGGGGGATTTTTAGGGTTCCACCAGGCATTTTTGGGGTGTCCCCAGCAGATATTTTTAGGTGTCCCAAGTATTTTAGGGTGTCAGATTTTTTGGGGTGCCCCAGATATTTTTAAGGGTGTCCCAGGGCGCACAGGGGTTTTCCTGGCATTTTTTGGGGTGTCCCAGATATATTTAGGGTGTCCCAGGTGTTTTTGAGTATCCCAAGATATTTTTTAGGGTTTCCTGGCATTTTGGGGTGTCCAGAATATTTTTAGGGTATCCCAGATTTTTGGGGAGTGTCCCAGATATTTTTGGGTGTCCCAAATTTTTTTAGAGTTTCCTGGCATTTTTTGGGGTGTCCCAGATATATTTAGGTGTCAGATTTTTTGGGGTGTCCCAGATATTTTTGAGGTATCCCCAGATGTTTTGGGGTTTCCTGGCATTTTTGGGGTGTCCCCAGATATTTTTGGGGTGTCCCAGATTTTGGGGTGTCCCAAATTTTTGGGGATGAGCGAGGCAGGGGGGACAACGTCCCCTCAGGCCCTACTCGGGGAGGAGGAGAACCAGCGAGGTGTTCTAGAGCCTGCTGGGCAAAGGAAGTATTATTGGTGAAGCAACTGGGAACTGGGAGGGACTGGGATGGACTGGAATGGACTGGGAGGAGGAGGGAACTGGGAGAGACAGGATGGACTGGGTGGGAGTGGGAGACTGCAGGAGGACTAGGAGAGGGATAGGATGGATAAGGAGAGGTGACTGGGAAGTAACATAGGAGGGACTAGGAAGGACTAGGAGGGAACTGGGAGGAACTGGGATGGACTGGGTGGGACTGGGATGGACTTGGGAGGGGACTGGGAGAGAACTGGGAGGGACTGGAGAGGGACTGGGAGGGACTGGAGCAAGCTGGGAGGACTGGGGAGGGAACTGGGAGGACTGGGGAGGGACTGGGAGGGAATGGGTGGGAGGGACTGGGGAGGGATGAGGAGAGAGGGGAACTGGGAGGGACTAGGGAGAGGACTGGGAAGACTAGGAGGGAACTAGGAGGAACTGGGATGGACTGGGTGGGACTGGGATGGACTGGGAGGGGACTGGGAGGGAACTGGGAGGGACTGGGATGGACTAGGGAGGGAACTGGGAGGGAACTGGGAGGGGGCTAGGTGGGACTGGGATGAACTGGGAGGGAGACTGGGAGGGACTGGGAGGACTAGGGAGGGAACTGGGAGGGACTACTTGGGATGGGACTGGGGAGGAGGGGAACTGCAGGAGGGGACTGGGGACTGGGAGACAAACTGGGAGGACTGGGATGATTGGGAAGGACTGGGAGAACTGGGAGGGACTGGAAGAGCGACTGGGTGGGACTGGGGGGGGACTGTGGTGGGACTGGGATGGACTGGAACAAACTGGGTGGGACTGGGATGGACTGGGAACAAACTGGGAGGGACTGGGATGGACTGGGGAGGGAACTGACTGGGAGGGACTGGGGAGGGACTGGGAGGAGGGAGGGACTGGGAGGGATGGAAGACTGGGAGGGACTGGGAGATTGGGAAAGACTGGGAGGATTCCTAGGGTCCCATGGGATGGAGTGAGTTTTCTGAGGTGATTTTGGGATACCGAGATGAATTTTAGGATTTGTATGAGATAAATTTAGGGGGTTTCTGGTTTGGATTTTTGGGAGGTTTCTGAAAGTGAATGTTGTAGGGAGGGTTCTGGTTTGGAATTGTTAAGGGTTTTGGTTGGATTTTGGGGTTTCTGATTTGGATTTTGGGGTTTCTGATTTGGAATTTAGGGGTTTCTGGTTGGAATTTAGTTTCTGATTTGGATTTTTAGGAGGTTTTGATTTGGATTTTGGGTTTTCTGATTTGGAATTTAGGGTTTTTGATTTGGATTTGGAGGTTTTCTGGATGAGAATTGGGGTTTCTGGTTGGGAATTTAGCGTTTCTGGTTGGATTTTGGGGTTTTGGATGTTGGATTTTGGGGTTTCTGGTTTGGAAATTTGGAAGAATTGTTTCTGGTTGGATTTTGGGGTTTCTGATTTGGATTTTAGGAGTTTTGGTTGGATTTTGGGGTTTCTATTGATTTGGAATTTAGGGTTTCCTGATTTGGAATTTGGGAGTTTCTAGTTTGGATTTTAGGGTTTCTGTTGATTTGGAATTGGAGTGTTTTATTGATTTGGATTTTTAGAGGTTTCTGGATTTGGAATTGGGTTTCTGAGTTTGGAATTTAGGGTTTCTGATTTGGAATTTGGAGTTTCTGGTTGGAGTTGGGTTTCCTGATTTGGAATTTGGGGTTTTCTGATTTGGAATGAGGGTTTCTGGACGAAATTTAGAAAGGGTTTCACAGTTTGGAGTTTGGGGTTTCTGATTTGGATTTGTTTCTGGATTTGGATGGGTTTCTGAGTTTGGAATTTGGGGTTTCTGGTTGGAGTTTGGCGTTTCCTGATGGAATTTAGGGTGTTTCTGGATTTGGAATTTGGGGTTTTTTGATTTGGAATTTAGAGGTTTCTGGTTGGAATTTAGAGGTTTCTGGTTGGATTTTTAGGGTTTCTGATTTGGATTTTGGGGGTTTTGATTTGGAATTTAGGGTTTCTGATTTGGGATGCTGTCCCCACTCAGGAGACCCTAGTGATGACAGCCGTGGTGCAGCTACTGTGGTGGCTTGAGCCGAGAGCCAGACTCCAGGGAGTCGCCTCGAATCCTGGAGCCTCTCCGAGACTCTGTGTCGCCTGCACTGAGTCGCTTGGGACAGCCCGGCGCTCCTACTTCATCGGCTGCCTTCACGCACTGCCACGTGAGTCTAGGGGCTGAACTCCGAGATGAGACAAAAGTCCACTGAGAGATCTAGGAGCAGAATCAGATTTAAAATCCCGCACAAATCCAGGCGGTGGACGAAATCTCCGACAA
This sequence comes from Luscinia megarhynchos, assembly GCA_034336665.1. NCBI lineage: Eukaryota > Metazoa > Chordata > Aves > Passeriformes > Muscicapidae > Luscinia > Luscinia megarhynchos. The sequence continues at coordinate 116,751 of JAPFBE010000088.1, read as the reverse complement.
AAATCAGGGGACCGCGATCCGCCCCAAAATCCCTGAGACAAAAATCCCGGGAGACGAAATCGAGGCCAAAAGTCTCCTGACAGAAATCCTGGGGGGACCCCAAAATCCCTGAGGCTCTACTGGGTTCAGGTTAGCCCAGGGTGCTCCTGCTTCATCGAGGATCTTCCACCTGCCTGTGAGGTCTGGGGGCCCCAAAAGTCCCAAAGGACAAAACTCAGAGTCCCCAAAATCCTGGGAGGCAAAAATCCCTAAGTGGGGCCCAAAACCTGGGAGGTTCTCAAATCTTGGGGGGATCCCCAAAATCCCAGAATGGGGAGAGGTCAGGGGTTTGGGGATTGAATTTGTCCCTGGGTGTTTTGGGGGTCCACTGGCAAATTCCCACCCTCCCAGGCTCGAGTGCTGTGGTGGGAGCAGGAGCTGCAGATGGGCTACAAGAGGCCCGCCCCCTTTTTCCACACCTTCATCAGCAAGGTGAGTGTGGGGGCCAAGGGGGCGAGAATTTGTGGTGGGGTTATGGAAATGAGGGGCAGCTCAGGTGGGAGGAGCCATTTTGGGTGTGTGGTAAGGGGGAGGGTTAAATGGGTGTGGCTGGAGGGGTGTGGTGGGGATCAATGTGGGTGTGTGGTCTGGATTAAGTGGGTGTGGGTCTGACAAATGCTGGGTGTGTACAATGCTCAGTGGGTGGCACATGACCATATAAAAAAGGGGAAAGGGAATGGTCTTTGATAGGGTCAAAGGGTGTAGCGACCATATAGAGAATAAGATGGCTGCAGTGGGTGTGGTCTTTGATAGAGTTGGGCATGACCATACTTAAAAGGCCACAAAATGGGCGTGGCCAGAAGGCAGCGTGGCCTTTGATAGAGCAGAGTTATGGGGCGTCACCATATAGGAAAATGAAGTGAGTCATTTTATCAGCAGGAGTCAATTAGCCATAGCCATAAGGAAAATGGGGCGTGGCCTTTGAAGGGCGATATTTGTAGGCGTATCAATCAGGCAGCCATATGAAAACTGGTAGAGTAGTCTTTGATGAAACGTGGCCTTTGAAGGGCAATGTCAATCAAGGCATAGCCATATAGAGGAAGTGAAGCGTGCTCTTTGATGGGCGTGGCCTTTGATAGAGCAATGTCAATCAGGCATAACCATATGGGCGTGACCACCAGTGGGTGTGATCCCTGATTGGGGGGAGGGTCCAGGGGCATGACCGCAAGGGCCTAAAAATGGAAAGCGACCGCAGTGGGTGGCCAGCATTTGAAAGAGTCAATTAGGCATAACAGGAGACATGGCGCTTTGATAAGGCATTTGATAGAGTCGGGACATGACCATAGGGAAAGTGGGAAAAACACAGCCACCACGGGCAGGGTCTTTGGCTTCAGCAGGCATAGCCATATAAAAGGGAAAGTGGGCGTGGCTGTGGCCATTGATGCGTGGGGGCGCTGGGTCGTACTGCCTGTAGGGCAATGGTGGCTGTGGCCATTGATGGAGGCAGGGCATGGGGCAATGCCATATAAAGGGAAAGGTGAAGTGACTGGTCTGGAAATTAATGGGGAGGCATGACAATACCGGGGAGAAGAGCGTGGCTGGCCATTGATGGGTGTGGCATCTGAGCCAATGCCATATAAGGTAAAAGAGTAGCTGGTAAAGCGTTGGCGGGGGCATGGGGCAATACCATATAAAGGAAAGAGGCGTGGCTGGCGGCCATTGATGGGCAGAGCAATACCGTATAAAGGGAGAAGAGGCGTGGCGTGGCGGTATGGGCCCGGGTATTGTGGTGTGGCAATAAGAAAGGGGCGTGGTGTATTGAGGTCATTGATGGTGAGGCATTGGGACAGCCTGTACGAGAGAAAAGGCGTGAGCTGAGTCACTGATGGGTGGGGCTTGGGGTATGCATATAAGGAAAAGGAAAGTGGCTGGGCAGGCTGGGCGGGCATTGTGGACAATACCAATAGAAAGGGGCGTGTGATGGTGATGGACCGGGCTTGGGCAATACCATATGAGGAAAGGAAGTGGCTGTGGCCCATTAATGGGTGGAGGCATTGGTCAATACCATATAAGGGGAAGGAGCATGGCTGTGATAATTGATGCGGTAGAGCTGGGGCAATACCATATAAGGAGAAAGTGGCTGCCCAGGCGCTCTCCTGATTAGCTCAGGGAGGGGTGGTGGGGGCTGCGAACCCAGCCTCCGAGGCGAGGCAGATTGAGGGAAGCGGTCCAGGCGGCTGCGGCAGAAGGCCGAGACCCTCCCCAAAATACCCCAAAATCCACCTACAGGACCCCCAAAAGAATTCACCTGGGGATCCCCCAAAAATCAAACTGAGAGACACCATAAATTCACACAGGGATCCCAAAAGAAATAGACCGCAAGGGATTGCCCGAGAGTGGACCTGAGGGATCCCAGGTACCTGGGACCCCAAAAGTGAACCTGGGATCCCAAAAATCAACACGGGACTTCAAAAATAGAACCTGGGGATGCGAGGTACCTGGGATCCCAAAATTGAACCTGGGGATCCCGAAATCAAACCTGGGACCCCAAAATTAACCTGGGGACCTCAAGAATTCACCTGGGGATCCTGGGTAATTCACCTGGGGGCCCCAAAATTCACCTGAGATCCCAAAATGAACCTGGAGGACCCTAAAATGTCTGGGGACCCCACAAGTGAACTGGGGATCCCAAGAAATTCACCTGGGCCCCAAAATTGAACCTGGGATCCCAAAAGTCAACCTGGGGGACCCCAAAAGTATGAAGACCTGGGGATGCCAAAAATGCACCTGGGGATCCCAGAGTTGATCTGACCCCATAAAATGGACTCCAGGCGGCAAGATCCACCTGGGGATCCCAAGAAGAATCAATCTAGGAGGCTGAGAAAGTCACGTGGGACCCCTGAAAATGGACTCCGGGCATGCCAAAATGGACCTGGGACCCCAAAATGGATCTGACTCCAAAAATGAAGCTGGGGATCCTAAAATACACCTTGGGACCCCAAAAATGGGACCTGGGGACCCCAAAAATCCCAGTGGAACTCCCCAAAAATTCACCTTGGGAATGCCCAAAAATGGACACTGACACCCGAAATTCCTCTCGGGACCCTCAAAACATGTCCTGGGGACAAAACCCTCTCCCCTCACTGACTCCTGTGCACAGAGCACGCTGCCTCCCCACCTGGCCCCATGGTGAGCTTGGGGGACTTTTGGGGAGACCTTTAGGAGGTCTGAGAGAGATCTGTAGTTGAACCTTTTGGGAGGAGCTGGATTTCTGGAAAGGCTCGGAGGAACTTGGGAAGGACCTTGCTCGAGAGGGACTTTCTCTGAAATTTCTAGCCTTGAAGAAGGTCTTTGGGGGAGTCTTTGAAAAAGGGACTTTTGGGGTCTGCGGGGTGGCTCTTTGTAACTTTGGGGATCTGGGGTGCTTTGGGCGCTTTTGTGTCTGAGGGCTTTTGATTTCTCTGGGGATCTTTTAGATCTTTAGGAGATAAGCGAGTGCCTTTTGGGGGACTTTTGGGATCTTTGGGGATCTTTGGGTGGTCTTGGTAGGCTTTTGGGGATCTTTTGTGTCTTTGTGATCTTTTTGGGGATTCTTTTGGGGGTGCTTTGAGGTGTTTCCTTTTGAGCAAGCGCACTGGATCTTGAGAGCTTTTAGGTGGTCTCAGCTGCCTTTGGGGACTTTGGAGGATTCTTTGGGGACTTTTGGGCGTGTCTTCTGGGTGGCTTTTGGGGTGTGGTTTTCGGGATCTTTGGGGAGCTTTTGGGAGGGTTTGAGGTGGTTCTTTAGGGACTTTTTGGTGGCCTTTGGGGGTGTTTTTGGGGATTTTTTGGGTTTTTGGATGTTTTTTGCGGATTTTGGTCCACCCCTGACTGACGCAGAGCGTCAAGGGAGCCTCCCAGGACCCCAGTCCTGGACGGTGAGAGTGCAGATCTGGGGTCCTATCTCCAATCTCAGTCATAACAATTCATTTATTTCTCCCCGTAACATTTTAATTTTTCCCTCATCACATTAATTTTTCCCCATAACAACTAATTTATTTTTTGTCATAATAATTAATTTCTTTCTCTTATAAGAGTCAAATTTTTATTCCTGTAACAATTTTTTTTCTCCCATAACAATTAATTTTTTATCTCCCATAACCATTTATTTTCACACGTAACAATTAATTTATTTCTTCATAACAATTAATTTTATTCCCATAACAATTAATTTTTAATCCCCCATAAAATTAATTTTATCCTATAACAATTAATTTATCCCCCATAACAATTAAATTGATTCCCCATAACAATGAACTTTAACCCCCAGACCAATTAATTTTTAATCCCCATAAAATTAATTGTATCCTAATAACAACTAATCTTATTCCCCATAACAATTAATTTTTATAATAATATAGAAAATAGCAAAAACACATAAAATATAGTAGTATAATATGTAATAATGTAAGAATATACTGGACAATAAAATAGAATACATAATAATGCAAGGATATAATATAATATAATATAATATAATATAATATAATATAATATAATATAATATAATATAATATAATATAATATAATATAATATAATATAATATAATATAATATAATATAATATAATATAATATAATATAATATATCTATATAATTTTATAATAATTCTAATATAATAACAATTAATTTTTGCTCCTCATTACAATTAATTTTTCCCCTTCCCCCAGGCCCCCCCGTGCCGTCCGTGCCCATCCCCACCCGACATCACCTGGCAGGGTACCGGGGCTGCCCTCCCCCCCTCAGGCCCCTCCCCCACCCCGGGCCCCTCCCCCACCACCGGGGACCCCCAAAGGGGGAAAGAAGAAAAACCCCAAAATCTCAAGGCTGATGTCGAAGCCCTCGGGCCTCAAGTGAGTCTGGGGGGGCTGGGGGGGGGGGGGGTTTTGGGAGTTTGGGTTTTGGGGGTGGAATTAGGGGGTTTTGGGTTGGGGAAGTGGGATCTTTTAGGGGGATTCCGAGGTATGGAAGGAAATTTTGGGTTTTGGGGAGATTTGGGGTTTTTCTAGAGAGAATTTGGGGTTTTTGGGGGAGGATTTACTGCAGGTTTTGGGGATTTTTTTGTTTTTGGAGAATTTAGGGTTTTCAGGGGAGAATTTGGGATCTGGGGAAGTGATTTGGGGTTTTGAGAGTTGTGAGGGTTTTATGGGGCAGATTTGGGGATTTTTGGGAAGTTTGGATGGGGAATTTGGGGTATTTTTAGATCTTTTGGAGCTTTTGGGTGGATTTGGGGGTTTTGGGGGGGAGGGATTCGGGTTTTTGGGGTTTTGGGGGCGAGGGATCACAGGGGGATTTGGGTTTTTTAGGGGTTTTAGGGTCTGGGGGTCTCACCTCCCTCCCTCCCCCAGGCACGTCGCGGTCACATCGGGTGGGACCCGAGCAGGTGGCTTCGATGTAGGTGACACCTGCCCTCCCCCACCCCCGTGTGACCCCCTGGGTGACCCCTGGGTGACCCCTGAGTGACCCTGAGTGACCCCTGAGTGACACTGAGTGACTGAGTGACCCCTGAGTGACCTCTGAGTGACCCCTGAGGTGACCCCTGAGTGACCCTGAGTGACACTGAGTGACCCCTGAGTGACCCTAAGTGACACCTGAGTGACCCTGAGTGAGCTCCTCGAGTGACCCCTGAGTGACGACTGCAGTGACCCTGAGTGACCCTGGTGACCCCTGAGTGACCACTGAGTGACCCCACAAGGTGACACCTGAGTGACCCTGGTGACCCCTGAGGTGACCCCTGAGTGACCTGGGTGACTGAGTGACACTAAGTGACTGGAGGTGACACTGAGTGACCCCTGAGTGACCCCTGAGTGACCCCGAGTGACACTGAGTGACCCCTGAGTGACCCCTGAGTGACCCCGAGTGACCCCTAGAGTGACGAGTGACACTGGGACGACCCCTGGGTGACACTGAGTGACCCCTGCGACACCTGAGGACACTGAGTGACCCCTGAGTGACCCTGAGTGCCCCTGGGTGACAGTGACCCCTGAGTGACCACTGAGTGACCCCAGGAGGTGACAGTGATTCCTGAGTGACCCCAAGGGATGATAGTAACCCCAGTGACCCCTGAGTGACCTCTAAATGACCCTGAGTGATTTCATGGGGTAACAATGACTGTTTGGGGGGTGACAATGACCCTGTGGAGTGACAATCACCCCTGAGTGAGCCCCCATGAGGTGACAATGACCCCATGGGGGGGGTGACAATGATCCTGTTAGGAAGTGACAATGACCCTGTGGGAGGTGACAATGACCCCTGAGGTGACCCTGTCCCTGTCCCTGTCCCCAGCTGCCGCCCTGGCCCGCCCTGCAGCTGCAGCTCTTCACCCAGGCGGGGTCAGCGTGGGAGTGACAGTGACACAAAGGGGTGACAATGACCCTGTTAGGAGGTGACAATGACCCTGTGGGAGGGTGACAATGACCCCATGGGGTGACAATGTCCCCTGTCCCTGTCCCAGCTGCCGCCCTGGACCCAGCTCTTCGCTCTTCCTTGCGGGGGTCACCGTGGGAGTCACCGTGGGGGTGACAGTGACACAAAGGGGTGACAATGACACAAAGGGGTGACAATGACCCTGTTAGGAGGTGACAATGTCCCTGTCCCCTGTCCCCAGCTGGCCGCCCTGGCCCCCTTCGCTCAGCTCTTAAGCCCAGGCCGAGGTCACCATGGGGTCACCGGGGGGTGACAATGACACAAAGGGGGTGACAATGACACAAAGGGAGGGTGACAATGACCCTGTGGGGAGGTGACAATGACCCCATGAGGTGACAATGTCCCTGTCCCTGTCCCTGTCCCCAGCTGCAGCCCTGGCCCGCCCTCGCTTCGCTCTTCACACCCAGGCCGGGGGTCATGCATTGGGGAGTGACAGTGACACAAAGGGGGGGTGACAGTGACCCTGTTAGGAGGTGACAATGACACAAAGGGGGTGACAATGACCCTGTTAGGAGGTGACAATGTCCCTGTCCCTGTCCCCAGCTGCCGCCCTGGACCCGGCGCTGCGCTCGCTCTTCGCCCAGGCCGGGGTCAGCGTGGGGTCACCGGGGGGTGACAATGACACAAAGGGGGTGACAATGACACAAAGGGAGGGTGACAATGACCCTGTGGGGAGGTGACAATGACCCCTGAGGTGACAATGTCCCTGTCCCTGTCCCCAGCTGGCCGCCCTGGACCCTGCCCTCGCTGCAAGCTCTTCGCCCAGGCCGGGGGTCAGCGGCCACTTGGCCGACACTTTAGTACTCAGCGGCTGATCCCACGACTTCATCCAAGCGCCCGAGCCTGGAGGCCGTCCAGGGAGAGGAGATGGGACACACAGGTGACACACCTGGGGGCTGGAGACACACCGCTGGGGACACACAGGTGACACACCTGGGACACACCTGGGGGGCTGGGACACACCTGCTGGGGACACACACAAGCTGACACACCCTGGGAGCTGGGACACACATGTGACACACCTGGGACACACCTGGGGGCACACCTGGGACACACCTGGGGGGCTGGGACACACAGGTGACACACGCCTGGGATACACCTGGGACACACCTGGGACACACCTGGGGGGCTGGGACACACAGGTGACACACCTGCAGGACACACACCTGGGGGGGCTGGGACACACCGGGGGGGCTGGGACACACAGGTGACACACCTGGGACACGCCTGAGACACACCTGGGAGCTGCAGGCAGTCAGGGAGGAGATGGGACACACAGGTGACACACACCTGGGGGGCTGGGACAAACCTGGGACACACCTGGGGGGCTGGGACACACAGGGTGAGACACCTGGGACACCTGGGACACACCTGGGGGGCATTGGGGACACACCTGGGGACACACCTGGGACACACCTGGGGGGCTGGGACACACAGGTGAGACACTTGGGACACCTGGGACACACCTGGGGGGCATTGGGGATACACCTGGGGACACACACCTGGGGGGCTGGGGACACCTGGGGTCACCTGAGACACACCTGGGACACACCTGGGGGCATTGGGGACACACACCTGGGAGGTACCTGGGGGGGTCTGGGGACAGCTGGGGGACACCTGGAGGGGGCTGGGGCACACCTGGGGGACACACCTGGGGGGGCTGGGCACACCTGGGGACACCTGGAGGGTCTCTGTGCCCCCCCGTGCCTCCTCTGACCCCTCCCCCACCTTCTCTCTCTCTCCCCTCCCCAGCGCCGCCCCCTCCCCCGAGTCGCGCGACCCCGCCCCTCCTCCGCCCCTCCCCCACCTCCTCCGGCCGCTCAGCTCGGGGGTCCCAGCCCCTCCCCACCCCGCGCCGGCCCCGCCCCTCCCCGCCCCGAGGCCCCGCCCCTCCCCGCGAGGCCCCGCCCCCCTCCGCAGCGGCGCTCCTCCCCTCCCCCTCCCCCCGCCCCCTCCCCCATCAGGGGGAGCTCCACGACCCCCCGAGGGCGAGAGCTACTGGACCAGATCACGCCAGGGGTGGCTCAACAAGGTCAGGGCACCCCAAAAACGGGGGGCAAAAACTGGGGGGTGACAGCCCAGAAATGGGGGGAGGGAGGGAGGGATATTCAAAAATATGGGGGATGGGACCCCAAAAAATAGGGGCGGTGGGAGCCAAATATGGGGGAGGTGTCTAAAGATTTGGTGGGGAGTAAAAATGGGGGTGGGAGCTCAAAGTTGGGGGGAGGTGATAGCCCAGAAATGGGGGTGGGAACCAAAAATGGGGGAGGGAGGGGCCCCAAAAATGGGGGGGGGGTGCGCCCCAAAAATGGGGGATGGGGGGCAAAAAAATGGGGGGAGGGAGGAGGTCCAAATATGGCTCTGAGATCCAAAAAAATTGGGGGAGTGACCCAAAAAATGGAGGGTCCAAAATTAAGGGGGACCCTAAAAAATGGGGGGTCGAAAAATGGGGGGCTGGGACCCCAAAAGGGGATGGGAACCCTGGGATGGGGGAGAGCTGTCCCAGTTTTTTTTTTTTTTTTTGAGAGTCTCCATTGATATGTTGAGGTGTCTGTGGGAGGGCCTGACCCCCTCCCTATCTCCCGTCCCCCATTTCAGACCCCTGAGACCCCCGAGGGGGGCGGGGGCTCCCGGCGGGGGCTACGTGGGGGCTCTGATGGGCGTGATGCAGAAGCGGAGCCGGGTCATCCATTCCTCGGGTGAGACCCCCAAAACCCCCAAAACCCCCAAAATCCCCCAAACCCCCCAAAATCCTCCCCAAAAAACCCCAAAAAGCCAAAAATCCCCCAAAAACCCCCAAAATCCCCCAAGAAGATCCCAAAGATCCCCCAAAAGGCAAAACGCCCCTGGGGAACCCCCCAAAAGGCTCCCAAAGCTCCCCCAAAGATCCCTCCCAAAACTCCCCAAAGACCCCAAAATCCCCCAAAAGGCCACAAAAAGACCCTAAACCCCCCAAAGACCTCCAAAGATCATCCCCAAAAGACCCCCAAGATCCCCCAAAAGATCCCAAGATCCCCAAAGAGCCAGAGCCTCCTGGGGACCTCACAAGAGCTTCCCTGAGGACACCCCAAAAGACCACAAAGATGTCCTCCCAAAGCCCCTGGGACCCCCAAAGGCCCTAAAGTCCCCTTGAGGACCCCCAAAATGCCCAAAGACCCCAAAAGTTCCCAAAAATCCCCCAAAGATCCCCAGAGATTCCCCCAAAAAGAGCCACCCAAAGACCCCTCAAAAGCCCCAAAGAGCCCCACAAAAGCGCCAACCCCAGAGCCCCAAAGATCCCCATGCAAAAAGACCCCAAAAGCCCCAAAGATCCCCTAAAAAGGCCCCAAAGATTTCCCTGGGACCCCCAAAGACCCCCAAGTCCCCCCAAAAGACCCCCCAAAGGCCCTATGGGACTCCCAAAAGGCCACAAAATCCCCCAAAACCCTAAATCCCCTAAAACCCCTTGAGGACCCTCCAAAAAATCCCAAAACCTCCGAGGGATCCTCCCCAAAAATCCCCAAAACCCCTGGGACCCCCTGACCCCCATTTTTTTTGCCCCCAGATGAAGGCGAGGCCAGCGAGGGAGGAGGAGGGATGATGACGAGTGGGACGATTGAGCCCCCTCCCCAAATTGGGGACCCCTCCCCAAATTGGGGACCCCTCCCCATTTGGCTTCTGGACGCCCCCAGACCCAAAATGTGCCCCCCACCCCAAAATCCCCTCCCCCCCCACCTTTTCCTGCCCCTCCCCCACCCTCGCAGGTGCCAAATAAACGAGAGAAGCACGTGACCACTAGCCTCATTAATTAATTCATTGATTAATTAACTAATTACCGTTTAATGAGCTGGAGGAAAGGAACGGAGCATGGAGATGTTCTGAGGAATCCCGGGCGTAAATCCGGGAGAAAAAACCGCGGGAAAAAATGAGGAAAAAGCGCGGGAAAAATGAATTAAAACCCTCGGATTTCGGGACGGCGCCGCGCACTGGGCTGCTGGGAGCAGTATGCAAATGAGGCAGCGCCGCCACCAATGGGAATCGGCCATTTGTGGCAATATGCAAAATGAGCGGCTCGCGGGGGCTGACGGGAGCGATATGCAAATTAACCGACGGGACTACAAATGGCGGGATCAGATATTATGCAAATGAAGCAGCGTCGGCCAATAGGGAGCGCGCGGGAAGCTGTCAGAATGCAAATCAATCACGGTCTCAGCCAATCAGAATCGCACAACCAGCTGTCAGTATGTAAAATCAACTCCCGGCTCCAGCCAATCAGCGCCGGGCGCGGGCAAAGGAAGCCCCGCCCACCGCACGCTGCCCGCGAGCGGAAGCAGCGCCAGATTAAAAAAAAAGAAAAAGGAAAAAGGCGGAAAAAGACAAAAAAAGCGGCGGCGGCTGAAAATGGCGGAAAAATTTAAAAGGTGGCGCGAGCGGGGCGAGCGCGGGGTTTCGAGGGGCCGTGAGGGGGAATGCAGGGGCTGGGGTCGCGCTGAGGGGAAGGCGCCGCTTCCCGCGCGCGGCCGTTGGTTCCTGAGGGGAAGGGGGAAAGTGGCGGGAACGCGTGAGGGGGAGGGGAGCGCGTGAGGGGGTCCGTGATGTCGCCAAATTTCTCCCGTTGTCCCCTCACCCACTTCCGTGTTGTCGCTGTCGTGTTGTCGCGACAGCGGCTGTGTGAGGTGAGGGTGAGGCGGGTGGCGGGGGGCTGTGCTGTCACCTCCGCCCCCTCACGGCCCGCCGTGTCGCCACGCCTGGGTGACACCTGGGTGACACCTGGGTGACATCCGCAGAGTGCTCCGTGTGCTGCCTGTCGTCGTGGTCGCGACTGCAGGACCTGTGTCGGCTGCAGCGCGTGCGGTGCCGCGCCCTCGGCGTCACCCGCCGCAACCCTCGGCGACTTCGAGGTGGGAGCTGCTGTGTGATTACCGGGAGAGTGAGGGTGAGAGGGGGACAGGGGAGCGAGCTAGGGAATGAGCGGGGACTCCCCGAACTGGGACCCCTGAACCGGAATGAGCAGGGACCCCGGGCCGGGACCCCCGAACCGAGAACTGAGGCGGGACACCCAAACAGGGGACTCCCGAATGGGGACTGAGTGGGGACCCTGAATCGGGACTCCCCTGAACCGGGACCCCTCGAACCGGGACCCCCGAGACCGAGAACTGAGCTGACCCCCAACAGGGACCCCCTAACGGGGACTAAGCGGGACCCCACGCAGGGAGTGAGCTTGAACCCCCTTAGGGCACCCCCGAGCTGACCCGGGACCCCCTCAGGGCACCCCCTAACGGGGACTGAGCAGGGAACCCCCAACAGGGACCCCTGAACCGAGCCCCCTGAACTGAACTAAGTGGGGACACCCCTTCAGGGCACCCAAAACTAGAACTAGATTTGGGACCCCCAAACCGAGACCGCGAGAAACCAGGAACTGACACAGGACCTCCAAACCGGGACCCCCAAACCCCAGAACTGACCTGGGACTCACACGGGACCCCCAAACTCAGAATCGCGACCTGGGACCCCCACACTGGGCTCAAAGTGGGACCCCCACACCAAGAATGGGATCTTTGGGGTCACTCCTGGACCCCCTGACCCAAAAGAGAGACCCCCAAAGGGGTCCCTGGACATTAGGGGTTCACTCTAAGACCCCCTGACCTTGTGAGAGACCCCAAAGGACCCCCACACTGGGGTCACTTCAGGACCCCCTCACTCAAACAGACCCCCAAAAAATCCCTGAACATTGGGGTCACTCCAGGACCCCTGGATGTCATGAGACCCCAGAATTCCCTGAACATTGGGGTCACTCGAGGACCCTTGACCCAAAGAGACCCCAGAGGGTCCCAGGACACTGGGGTCACTCCAAGAACCCCGACCCAGAGTCTGTGAACTTCGGGGTCACCCAGGACCCCCAGCCAAAGAGACCCAAAAGTGTCCGTGGACATTGGAGTCACTCAGGACCTCCCTAACCCGGGAGTCCATGAACTTTGGGGTCACTCCAGGACCCCCTCACCCGAAGAGACCCCCTGAACTTTGGGGTCACTCCAGGACCCCTGACCCAGAGTCCCTGGACATTGGGGTCACCCAAGACACCCCAGACCAAAAGAGACCCCAAAGCTCCCTGGACTTTGGGGTCACTCAGAACCCAAAGAGACCCGGCCATAAACTTTTGGGGTCACTCCCCACTCTCCCCAGCCCACCCCATTAACCCCCTCCCTCCCCGAGGCGGGACGAGGGAGTTCTACCTGGTGAGTGGCGCGTTACCTCCTCCCGCCAACACCTGGGAGCCACGCCAACCTGGCTGCCGCGGCCTCCTGCAGCAGCTGCACGCCGACCTGGCCAGGGCCCCCGGCGGCCCCGTGCGCCCCGGGCCCCGCGGCTTGCCCGCCGCCTCCTACCTGGCGAGCAGCCGAAAGCAGCCGAGTGGCGCCAGCGCGCTGGGAGCGGCACCTGAACCGCACCGCGAGCCACGCGGCCGCTATGCATGCGTGGAGAGAGCGAGGTGGACCTGCACGCCCCGCCCGCATGCCGATCGCCAACGACGAGGTACAAGGTGGGCCCGGGCGGCTGGACGCCGTGGCGGCCGGCTGCGAAAGTGCAGCGACTGCCTGGCCGAGGCCACGCGCTGGCGGCGCTGCTGCCCGGGGCCCGCGCAGCAGGCTCGGGCCCCGCAACAGCGAGGCCGGGCAGGTGCGCGGATCAGGGCGGGGCTGCCCATCTACGGCGCAACTCGGCGGTGCCGCCAGCGGCGCCGGAGCGCCCCAACCAGCGGTGTGGCGCGCGGCATCCGTCACGCACCTGTGCATCTTCCGCACCCGGCGCACGAGCGGCGGCTGGGGAGTGCGACGCTGCAGCGATCCGCAAGAACTCCGTCGTCATGGAGTACGTGGGAGAGGTGAGTGTGACAGGTGTGTGTGACACAGGACAGGTGTGTGTGACACAGGACAGGTGTGATACAGGTGTATGTGATACAGGACAGGTGTGTGTGACAGTGCTGGGGAGTGCACACGCTGCAGCGCATCCGCAAGAACTCCTTCGTCATGGAGTACGTGGGAGAGGTGAGTGTGACAGGTGTGTGTGACACAGGACAGGTGTAATGACACAGGACAGGTGTGATACAGGTGTGTGGTACAGGACAGGTGTGTGTGACAGTGCTGGGAGTGCACAGGCTGCAGCTTTATCCGCTTAAAGAACTCCCTTCAGCCATGGGAGCACGTGGGAGAGGTGAGGTGACAGGTGTGTGTGTGACACAGGACAGCTGTGATACAGGTGTGTGTGAGACAGTACATGTGTGTGTGACACAGTATAGGTGTGGCACAGGTTTGTGTGACAGGTGTGACACAGTACAGGTGTGTGTGAGACACAGGACAGGTGTGATACAGGTGTGTGTGACAGCGCTGGAGTAAAGATGCGCTTGCACGCCAGCATCTGTAAGACACGGTGCACTGTGAGAGAGGTGGAGTGCAGGTGGGACAGGTGTGTGTGACACAGGACAGGTGTGTGTGACCCAGTGTAGGTGTGTGATGTGACAGAGGTGTGTGAGAGGTGTGACCCGCAGTACAGGTGTGTGTGACTGGTATAGGCGTGGCACAGGTGTGGTGTGAGAGGTGTGACACAGTACAGGTGTGTGTGACACAGTATAGGTGTGTGTGGCCAATCACAGGTGTGGCACAGGTGTGTGTGAGAGGTGTGACACAGTACAGGTGTGTGTGACACAGTACAGGTGTGTGTGTGACCCAGTATAGGCGTGGCACAGGTGTGTGTGTGAGAGGTGACACAGTACAGGTGTGTGTGACACAGTGCACAGGTGTGTGTGACACAGTATGAGGTGTGTGTGTGACACAGTACAGGTGTGTGTGACACAGTACAGGTGTGTGTGACACAGTATAGGTGTGGCACAGGTGTGTGAGAGGTGTGACACAGTACAGGTGTGTGTGACACAGTATAGGTGTGTGTGACACAGTATAGGTGTGGCACAGGTGTGTGAGAGGTGTGACACAGTACAGGTGTGTGTGACACAGTATAGATGTGGCACAGGTTTGTGTGACAGGTGTGACACAGTACAGGTGTGTGTGATACAGTACAGGTGTGACTCAGGAGTCTGGGGTGGTTCAGGTGACCCCAGGTGTGACACAGGTGTGTCCCCGCCCCAGATCATCACCTCGGAGGAGGCGGAGCGCCCGGGGACAGGTGTACGACGCCAGGGCTTCACCCACCTGTTCGACCTGGACCACGTGGAGGACGTTTACACTGTGGGACGGCGCAAGACTCACGGCAACATCTCGCACGTCAACCACAGCGTGAGTGGCTCACCTGGGCGCAGGTGTCGCCTTACCTGGGCTCAGGTGTGGGTTTAACTGTGCACAGGTGTGGGTTTGTGTGCAGGTGTAGGCTTACCTGGGCTCAGGTGTGGGTTTAACTGTGCACAGGTGTGGGTTTGTGTGCAGGTGTAGGCTTACCTGGGCTCCAGGTGTGGGTTTAACTAGGTACAGGTGTGGGGTTTAACTAGGGTACAGGTGTGGGTTTAATGGGGCTCAGGTGTACGGCTTACCTGGGCTCAGTGTGTGGGGTTTAACTGAGTACAGGTGTGGGTTTAACTGGGCTCAGGTGTGGGTTTACCTGCCTTGTGGTTGGAGCTTCAGCACCTTTTCCCCCAGATGTGGGTGTGGCTGTGTCTCACCTGTTGGAGCAGGTCAGGTGCTGTGAGTGTGGCTGTGGGGGTGTCTCACCTGCCTGGGTGTGTCAGGGTGCTGTGGGTGTGGCTGTGTCTCACCTGCCAGGTGTCTCTCACCTGTTTGGGTGGGGAAGATGCTGTGGGTGTGGCTGTGGGTGTCTCTCACCTGCCAGGTGTCTCTCACCTGTTGGGGTGTGTCACATGCTGGGGGTGTGGCTCTGGGTGTGTCTAACCTGCCAGGGTGTGTCGGGTGCTGTGGGTGTGTCTGTGTCCCACCTGCCAGGTGTGTCTCACCTCTTTGGGTCAGGTGCTGTGGGTGTAGCTATGCGTAGTGTCCCACCCTGCCAGGTGTGTCTTACCTGTCAGGGTGTGTCAAGTGCTGTGGGTGTGCCCTCACCTGTTAGATGTGTCTCACCCTGTTTGGGTCAGTGCTGTGGGTGTGGCTGTGGGTGTGTCTCACCTGTCAGGGTGTGTGTCAGGTGCTGTGGGTGTAGCTGTGCGTGTGTCCCACCTGTTTGAGTCAGGTGCTGTGGGTGTGGCTGTGGGTGTGTCCCACCTGCCAGGTGTGTCTCACCTGTCGGGGGGCAGTGTGACCCAACCTGCAGGTGTACAGCGTGTTCATCGAGAACCTGGACCAGCGGCTGCCAGCGCATCGCTGTTAGCTAACGAGGGCGATCCGGCGCCGGGGAGGAGCTCACCTTCGACTACAACATGCACGGTAGCAGCACCTGCCACACCTGGCACACACCTGTAACACACCTGTAACACACCTGCCACACCTGGGACACACCTGTAACACACCTGGCACACCTGGGACACACCTGTAACACACCTGTAACACACCTGGCACACCTGGGACACACCTGTCCCTGCATCACACACCTGTCCCTGCCCACCCAACCCATCCACGCCCGGGAGGAGCTCACCTTCGACTACAACATGCACGGTAACGCACCTGCCACACCTGGCACACACCTGGCACACCTGGGACACACCTGTAACACACCTGGCACACCTGGGACACACCTGTCCCTGTATCACACACCTGACCCTGCCCACCCAACCCATCCGGGCGGAGGAGCTCACCTTCGACTACAACATGCACGGTAGCGCACCTGCCACACCTGGCACACACCTGTAACACACCTGTAACACACCTGGCACACCTGGGACACACCTGTCCCTGTATCACCACACCTGTCCCTGCCCACCCAACCCATCCGCACCAGGGAGGAGCTCACCTTCGACTACAACATGCACGAGTAGCACCTGCCACACCTGGCACACACCTGTAACACACCTGTAACACACCTGCCACACCTGGGACACACCTGTAACACACCTGGCACACCTGGGACACACCTGTCCCTGCATCACACACCTGTCCCTGCCCACCCAACCCATCCCACGCCCGGGAGGAGCTCACCTTCGACTACAACATGCACGGTAAACAGCACCTGCCACACCTGGCACACACCTGGGACACACCAGGGACACCTGTAACACACCTGGCACACCTGGGACACACCTGTCCCTGTATCACACACCTGTCCCTGTCCACCCAACCCATCCGCGCACGGGGGAGGAGCTCACCTTCGACTACAACATGCACGGTAACGCACCTGCCACACCTGGCACACACCTGGCACACCTGTAACACACCCTGGCACACCTGGGACACACCTGTCCCTGTATCACACACCTGACCCTGCCCACCCAACCCATCCGGGCGGGGGAGGAGCTCACCTTCGACTACAACATGCACGGTAACGCACCTGCACACCTGGCACACACCTGGGACACACCTAGCACACACCTGGCACACACCTGTCCCTGCATCACACACCTGTCACACACCTGGGGGGATAGTGCCTCACCTGGATGGGTCCAGTGTCTCTCACTTGGATGGGTCAGGGTCACGCCTGGGAGCTCTCAGGTGTTTAGGGGGGTTCAGTGCCACACCTGGGGGGGGTTCAGGGTCACACCTGGGGGGTGTCAGTGCCTCACTTGGATGGGTCAGGGTCACACCTGGGGGCTCTCCAGGTGTTCAGGGGGAGTTCAGTGTCACACCTGCAGGTGTCAGTTCCTCACCTGGATGGGTCAGGGTCACACCTGGGGGGTGTCAGTGCCTCACCTGGATGGGTCAGGGTCATGCCTGGGAGCTCTCATGTGTTCAGGGGGGGGTTCAGTGCCACACCTGGGGGGTTCAGGGTCACACCTGCGGGTGTCAGTGCCACACCTGGGGGTGCCAGTGCCTCACCTGGATGGGTCAGTGCCACACCTGGGGGAGTCCAGTGCCACACCTGGGGGAGTCAGTGCCACACCTGGATGGGTCAGGGTCACACCCTGCGGTGTCAGTGCCTCACCTGCCCGTGCCCCGCCCTGACCCCGCCCTCTCCCGCAGTGGACCCCGTGGACGCCGAGAGCACCCGCATGGACTCCAACTTCGGGCTGGTGGGCGGGGCCCTGGGCGGCTCCCCCCGCGCCCGCGGCCGCATCGAGTGCAAGTGCGGCGCCGCCTCCTGCCGCAAGTTCCTCTTCTGAGACACCTGGGCCACACCTGGCTCACACCTGTGCTCTTATCAAACAGCTGGGCCACGCCCACAGCTCACCTGGGTCACACCTGTGCTCTTATCAAACACCTGGGACACACCTGGCTCACACCTGGGCCATGCCCACAGCTCACCTGGGTCACACCTGTGCTCTTATCAAACACCTGGGACACACCTGTGCTCTTATCAAACACCTGGGACACACCTGGGTCACACCTGTGCTCTTATCAAACAGCTGGGCCATGCCCACAGCTCACCTGGGTCACACCTGTGCTCTTATCAAACACCTGGGACACACCTGGGTCACATCTGTGCTCTTATCAAACAGCTGGGACACACCTGGGCCACACCTGTGCTCTTATCAAATACCTGGGACACACCTGGGTCACATCTGTGCTCTTATCAACACCTGGGCCACGCCCACAGCTCACCTGGGACACACCTGGGCTGTGCCTCCACTGCAGCCACAGCGCCTGGGAGGGATTTGGGAGGGTTTGAGGGGGTTTTGGGGGGGGAATTTTGGGGGGTCCAGGTGATTTTTGGGGGCGTGTGTAAGGTGGTTTTGGGGGTCCAGGTGGGTTTTTAGGAGTTTTGGGGGCCTTTGAGGGGGAATTTTGGGGGTCCAGGTGGGTTTTGGGGTGTCCAGAAGGCGTCTGGGGATTTTGGGGAGGGTCTGGAAGGTTTTGGGGAAGATTTGAGGTGGATTTGAGAGATTTTGGGGTCACACTTCAAGAACCAGGCTGGGGGGATCGAGGGGAATTTTGGGGCAGTTTTGGGATTTTTTGGGGAAGGATTTGGAGAAACTTTGAAAGGATTTTGGGAAGAATTTGGGGAACATTTTGGGAGGTTTCGGTACCGCACAAGCCCCACAAACTCACCACACTCGGAGCCCACACCAGCGAATTTTGGGCTGATTTTTAAGGATATTTCCAAGCGGATTTTGGATTTTCCCCGACGATTTCGAGTTTTTCCCAAAGATTTCGGGTTTTCCCAGGAATTTCGAGCTTTTCCAAGAGGATTTATTGTTTTTTTTCCTTGGCATTTCAGGTTTTTCCCAGGATTTCCTGGACATTTGGGGTTTTCCCAGGGATTTTGAGGTGATTTTTGGGGATATTTCCAAGCAAATTTTGAACTTTCCCCGTACGTTTCCTGTTCCCTGCGTGCATTTCCCATCCCCCCCACGGATTTTTGGGTTTCCTCTGTGGATTTTGGGGTGATTTTTGGGGATATTTCCAAACAGATTTTGGGCTTTCCCTGTACATTTTCTGTTCCCTGCATGTTTCCCATTCCCCCCCCGCGGATTTTGGGTTTCCCCCGTGGATTTTGGGGATTTCCCCACGGATTTTGGGTTCCCCCTGTGGATTCTGGGTTCCCCTGCGGATTTTGGGTTTCCCCTGTGGATTTTGGGATGATTTTTTGGGGATATTTCCAAACAGATTTTGGGTTTTCCCTGTACATTTCCTGTTCTCTGCATGCATTTTCCATTCCTCCATGGATTTTGGGGTTTTCCCTTGTAGATTTTGGGTTCCCCCTGTGGATTTTCCCATTCTCCCTGTGGATTCTGGGGTTCCCCCCGTGGATTCTGGGTTCCCCCTGTAGATTTTGGGGGTTTCCCCCAGCGGATTTTGGTTTCCTCCAGTGGATTTTGGGGTAATATTTGGGTATATTTCCAAACAGATTTTGGGTTTCCCCTGTACATTTCCCATTCCCCCAGCGGATTTTGGGGTTCCCCCCCGTGCATTCCCCGTCCCCCCCGCGGATTTTGGGCAGCTTTGGGGCGCCTCAGGCGTGCTGGCGGCGCCAGACGATGACGGTGCCGCCGGCGTCGGCCGAGGCCAGCAGGGACTCGTCGCAGTTGAAGGCCACGGCGAGCACGGCGCCCGCGACTCCTGAGCAGCGTGTTCACCCCGTGACGGCGGCCGGCCCACGTCGAAAAAGTGCACGGAGGCGTCCTCGGAGCCCGTCACTGCGGGGACAGGGGACATCAGGGACATTGGGGACGTGGGGACACTGAGCTGTCCTCGGAGCCCGTCACTCTTGAGGGGACAGGGGGACATTAAGAGAACGTGGGGACGTGGACACTGAGCTGTCCTCGAGGCCCGTCACTGTGGGGACAGGGGACATCAGGGGACACTGGGGACACATCTGAGATACTGGGGACATCAGGGACATTGGGGACACGGAGGGCTCCTTGGAGCCCGTCACTGCGGGGACAGGGGACATTGGGGACATTGGGGACATTGACACTGAGCTGTCCTCGGAGCCCGTCACTGCAAGTGGGGCGCGGGACATCAGGGACACTGGGAGACATCAGGGACATTGAGGGACAGGAGGCTGTCCCTCTGAGCCCCGTCACTGCGGGGGACAGGGGACATCAGGGGACACTGGGGACATCCAGGGGACACTGGGGACAGCAGGGACATTGGGGACATGGAGGTGTCCTCGGAGCCCGTCACTCTTGAGGGACAGGGGACATCAGGGGACACTGGGGACACATCTGGGACACTGGGGACACTGAGCTGTCCTCGGAGCCCGTCACTGCGGGGACAGGGGACATTAGGGACAGCAGGGGACACATCTGGAACACTGGAGACACGTCTGAGACACTGGGGACATCAGGGGACATTGGGGACACGGAGGTGTCTCTCGGAGCCCGTCACTCGCGGGGACAGGGGACATCAGGGACATCGGGGGACATCAGGGGACATTGGGGACACGGAGGTGTCCTCAGAGCCTGTCACTGTGGGGACAGGGGACATCAGGAGACACTGGGGACATCAGGGGACACCAAGGTGACCTCAGAGCCCGTCCACTCGCGAGGGGACATTGGGGGACATCAGGGGACATTTGGAGGGATTGGGCACATCAGGGACATTGGGGACACCGAGGCATCCTCAGAGCCCATCACTGTGGGGACAGGGGACATTGCAGACACATCTGGGACATTAGGGGACATTGGGGACACTGGGGACATCAGGACATTGGGGACACCAAGGAGTCCTCAGAGCCTGTCACTGCAAGGACATTGGGGACATCAGGGGCATTGGGGACACATTTGGGGACATCAGGGGACACTGGGGACATCACACGGGACAAGGAGAGCATCCTCGGAGCCCACGTCACTGCGGGGGACATTGGGGACATCAGGGACACTGGGGGACATCAGGGACATTGGGGACAGTGGAGGGCGTCCTCTGAGCCCGTCACTGCAGGGACAGGGCATATCAGGGGACATTGGGGACACATCTGGGGCACTGGGGACACATCTGGGACATTGGGGACACTGGGGACATCAGGACATTGGGGGAGACCGAGGTGTCCTCAGAGCCCGTCACTGTGGGAGCCAGGGGACATTGGGGACACATCTGGGACACTGGGGACATCAGGACATTGGGGACACCGAGGCATCCCTCGGAGCCCGTCACTGCAGGGACACTGGAGACATTAAGGGGACATCCAGGGGACACTGGGGACATTGGGGATATTTGAGGGAATTGGAGACATCAGGGGGACACTGAGGCGTCCTCAGAGCCCATCACTCGCGGGGGACAGGGGGACACTGGGGACATTAGGGAACATCAGGGACATTTGGGGACACATCTGGGACATTGGGGACACTGGGGACATCAGGGGACATTAGGGGACACCAAGGTGTCCTCAGAGCCCTGTCACTGCAGGAAATGGGGACATTGGGAACATCAGGGAGACACTGGGGACATTTGGGGGGATTTGGGACACATTTGGGACACAATTGGGACATTGGGGACACTGAGGTGTCCTTGGAGCCCATCACTGCAGGGGGGAGGGATGTTGGGGACACTGGGGACAATTGGGCAGTGATGCCACTGACACCCTTGGAGCCGTCACTCGCGGGGACAGGGGACACTAGGGGACATTTGGGGACAGTGGGATATTGGGGACAGGGCTGGGGGAATTGGAGCTTCCCTGGACCCACCCAGGTCCCTCCCAGTGTCCATTAAACCCCTCCCAGTCACTCCCAGTGCTCCTGCTTTTTCCTCCCAGTCGCTCCCAGTCGCTCCCAGTCCCTCCCAGTGCTCACCACGTAGGCTCCCCTGCCGGGAAGGACATCAGGGGGCAGAAGCAGCTCCTCACCGGCTGCTCCCGGTGCACGATGGGGAAACTCTTGACGAGCCAGGCGCCCGGGGCTCCCGAGCACGCCCCTCGTCCTCCACCACCCTGGGGGGAAAACACCCCAAAAGTCAGCCCAAAATCACCCAAAAACTGCCCAAAACTGCCACAAAATCAGCCCAAAATAATCCCAAATAACCCAAAAATCACCCCAAAACCCTGCCCTAGAAACCTTCCCAGGGCACGGGCAGCCCTCGTCCTCCACCACCCTGGGGAAAAACACCAAAATCAGCCCAAAATCACCCAAAAAGCTGTCCCAAAACCACCCCAAAAATCACCCCAAAAACCTGCCCTAAAACCCTCCTGGGAGGCAGACCACCCTCGTCCCTCAACCAGCCTGGGGGATGAAAAAGGGTAACAAATACCCAAAATTCACCCCAAAAATTGCCCCAAAAACCCAAAAATCACCTCAAATTCCCCCACTGAGGATTCCCCAAACCCTCCTGGGGATCCCCAACCCCCAAACCCCCGTGGTACCTGAAGAGCAGCAGGGGGTCGGGCAGGCGTTCACCAGCAGGGACCAGTCTAGTTCACCCCAAAACCCCCCAAATCCTCCCCAAGCCCCTGAAACCCCCTGGAGGTCCCCAAAAATCCCCAACCCCCCAAACTCCCCTGGGGGTCCCCAAACCCCCAAACCCCTCCCATACCTGAAGAGCAGCAGGTGGTCAGGGCAGGCGTTCACCAGCAGTGATGGATGAGGCTCACCCCAAGCCCCTCAAATTCCCCAAAATCCCCCCAAAAGGGTCCCCAAACCCCCCAAATCCCCCTGGGGATCCCCTAAAACTCCCCAAACCCCCTCCCATACCTGAAGAGCAGCAGGCGGTCGGGGCAGGCGTTCACCAGCAGCGACGGGTCCGGTTCACCCCAAAACCCCCAAATTCCCCCAAAAACCCCAGAAAATCCCTGTAAACCCCCCAAAAGGGTCCCCAAAACTCCCCTGGGGGTCCCCAAGCCCCCCCGTGGTACCTGAAGAGCAGCAGGCGGTCAGGGCAGGCGTTCACCAGCAGCGACGGGTCCGGCGCCTCCCGGCTCGCCCAGGCGCGCGCGGACAGAGACGTGATGGAGCCGCCGGCCTGGACCAGCACCCGCGAGGCCTTGGTCAGCCGGCCTGGGGACCAGTACGGACCAGTATAAACCAGTATGGACCGGTATAAATCAGTATGGAGCGGTATAAACCAGTATGGATTGGTATAAGCCAGTATGAATCGGTATAAACCAGTACAGACCAGTATGGAGCAGTACCGCCCCCAGTGCCCTCTAGTACTGCCCAGTGCCCCTGCACCAGCACCATGAGGCCTTGGTCAGCCGGCCTGGGGACCAGTACGGACCAGTATAAACCAGTATGGATCGGTATAAACCAGTATGGAACAATATGGATTGGTATAAGCCAGTATGGACCGGTATAAACCAGTACAGACCAGTATGGAGCAGTACCGCCCCAGTGCTCCCCCTGCACCAGCACCCGTGAGGCCTTGGTCAGCTGGCCTGGGTACAACCAGTATGGACCAGTATAAACCAGTATGGACCAGTATAAACCAGTATGGAGCAGTACTGTCCCAGTGCCCCCCAGTACTGCCCAGTGCTCCCCTGGACGAGCACCCGTGAAGCCTTGGTCAGCCGGCCTGGGTACAACCAGTATGGACCAGTATAAACCAGTATGAACCGGTATAGATTGGTATAAATCAGTATAAACCAGTATGGACCAGTATAGACCAGTATGGATCAGCTTGGAACCACTATGGACCAGTATGGACCAGTGCCCCTTGGGACTGCCCCCAGTCCCTCCCAATCCCTCCCAGTCGTTCCCAGTGCTCCCAATCCTCTCCCAGTGACCCCAGTCCCCTCCCAGTCTCTCCCAGTTCCTCCCAAATCCCCTCCCAGTACTCACCCAGTGCCCTTTTACACCCCTCCCAGTATCTCCCAGCTCTCCCAGTGCTCCCAGTCCCTCCCACTCCCCCGAATCCCTCCCAGTCTCCCCTCCCAGTGCCCCCAACCCCTTCCCAAACCTCTCCCAGTCCCTCCCAGTGTCCCCAAATCCCCTCCCAATTTCCCCCAGTCCCTCCCAGTCCCCTCCCAGCACCCCCCAATCCCCTCCCGGTTCATTCCCAGTCCCCTCCCAGTCCCCCCAGTTCACTCCCAGTCCCCTCCCAGTCCCCCCAGTCCGGGTACCGGTGCCGGGGTCGCACAGGAACGAGGACATCGGAGCCGCGATCGTCCCCCGGCCCACAGGGACGCCCCGGGGCTGTCGAGCAGAGCGAGAGCTGCCCGGCGCCGGGAGGCGCCCGGTGCCGCCCGGCGCCGCCTTCCCGGTGGGAGATGTTCACCACCCGCGCCACCATGTGCCGGGCGCTGCCCACCTGGGGGCAAAAATCCACCCTGAGACCCCCCAAAAATCCATCCTGAGCCCCCCAAAATCCCCCCGCTCGCCTTCCCGGTGGAGATGTTCACAACCACAGCACCATGTGCTGGCTGCCCACCTGGGAACCCCAAAAAAATACACCCTGAGAACCCCAAAATCCATCCTGAGACCCCCAAATCCACCCCAAAATCCACCCTGAGACCCCCAAAATCCCCCAGCGCCTTTCCCGTGGAGATGTTCACCACCCGCACCATGTGCCGAGCGCTGCCACCTGGGAACCCCAAAAATACACCCTGAGAACCCCCAAAAATCCATCCTGAGACCCCCAAATCCACCCCCAAAATCCACCCTGAGACCCCAAAAATCCCCCGCGCACGCCTTTCCCGTGGAGATGTTCACCACCGGCACCATGTGCCGGGCGCTGCCCACCTGGGGGGCAAAAATCCACCCTGAGACCCCCCAAAAATCCATCCTGAGCCCCCAAAATCCCCCCAGCGCGCAGCCTTCCCGGTGGGAGATGTTCACAACCCGCACCATGTGCGGGCTGCCCACCTGGGAACCCCAAAAATACACCCTGAGACCCCTGAAATCCACCCTGGGACCCCCCAAAATCCACCCTGAGACCCCCAAAATCCATCCTGAGACCCCCAAAATCCCCCAGCGCCCGCCTTCCCCGTGGAGATGTTCACAACCCGCACCATGTGCGGGCGCTGCCCACCTGGGAACCCCAAAAATCCACCCTGAGACCCCCAAAATCCATCCTGAGACCCCCAAAATACCCCCAAAATCCATCCTGAGACCCCCAAAATCCCCAAAATCCATCCTGAGACCCCCAAAATCCCCCCAGCGCCCGCCTTCCCGTGGAGATGTTCACAACCCGCACCATGTGCCGGGCGCTGCCCACCTGGGAACCCCAAAAATCCACCTGAGACCCCCAAAATCCCCAAAAATCCATCCTGAGACCCCCAAAAATCCCCCAAAATCCATCCTGAGCCCCCCAAAAATCCCCCAGCGCCCGCCTTCCCGTGGAGATGTTCACCACCCGCACCATGTGCCGGTGCTGCCCACCTGGGAACCCCAAAAATACACCCTGAGACCCCCCAAAAATCCTCCCAAAATCCATCCTGAGACCCCTGAAATCCATCCTGGGACCCCCAAATTCACCCCAAAATCCACCCTGCGACCCCCAAAATCCCCCCGGCGCCCGCCTTCCCCGTGGAGATGTTCACCACCCGCACCATGTGCCGGGCTGCCCACCTGGGAACCCCAAAAATACACCCTGAGACCCCCAAAATCCATCCTGAGACCCCCAAATCCACCCCAAAATCCATCCTGAGACCCCCCAAAATCCATCCTGAGACCCCCCAAAATCCCCCCCGCTCACGCGCTTCCCGGTGGAGATGTTCACCACCCAGCACCATGTGCCGGGCACTGCCCACCTGGGAACCCCAAAAATACACCCTGAGACCCCCAAAATCCATTCTGAGACCCCCCAAATTCCCCAAAATCCATCCTGAGACCCCCCAAAATCTCCCCAAAATCCATCCTGAGCCCCCCAAAAATCCCCCCGTGCCGCCTTCCCCCGTGGAGATGTTCACCACCCGCACCATGTGCCGGGCTGCCCACCTGGGAACCCCAAAATCCACCCTGAGAACCCCAAAAATCCTCCCAAAATCCACCCCTGAGACCCTGAAATCCATCCTGGGACCCCCCAAATTCACCCCCAAAAATCCACCCCTGCGACCCCCCAAATCCACACTGAGACCCCCCAAAATCCACACTGGGATTCCCCAAATCCATCCCGAGACCCAAAATCCATCCTGAGACTCCTGAAATTCTCCCCAAATCCATCCTGAGACCCCCAAATCCTGCTCCAGACCTATTCTGAGACCCCCAAAATCATCCTGAGAGCCCGAAATCCGGGTGATTTCGGGAGTCATTCTTAGAGTGATTCTAGAATTATTCCATTCCCAAAAATATCTGGAAATGTTTCAGGATGATTTTAGAGTATTTTAGGATATTTCAGGATATTTTCAGGATAATTTTGAGGTTTCTCTCGCCACTGTCAGGTTGTTACTCAGCTGGGTTGGAAGGCACAGCACAGCCCCTCTTAAATCACCATTGGGAGATTTTTGGGGGATTTTTGGGGATTTTTAGGATTTTTGGGTCCCTCAGGACTATCTGATTTTAGGGTATTTTGGGATGGATTTTGGGGATATTTTGGGATATTTCCAGAGTTCCTCTCACCACAGTCAGGTTGTTATTCAGCAGCTGGAAGGTGCAGCACAGCCCCTCCTGAGTCAGCATTGGGGGCATTTTTTGGGGGATTTTTTGGGCCATTTTTTTGGGGGGATTTTAGAAGGGATTTTTGGTCCCTCAGAACTATGAGATTTTTAGGATGGATTTTTGGGATATTTCAGGATAATTTCAGGGTTTCTCTCACCACAGTCAGGCTGCTGTTGAGCGGCTGGAATGCACAGCACAGCAGCGCCGCCCCGTCGGGGTCGGGACTGGGGGATTTTTGGGGGGATTTTGGGGGGATTTTTTGGGCTCCCAGGACAGGCTCTCAGGACTGAGAGGTTTGGGGATATTTCAGGATGATTTCAGGATGATTTTGGGGTTTTTCTCACCACAGTCAGGTTGTTGTTGAGCGGCTGGAAGGCGCAGCACAGCAGCGCCGCCCCGTCGGGGTCGGGCACCCTGCGGATGCAGCGCCCGTCCGAGGGGTCCCAGAGGCGCAGGGTCCCGTCCAGCGAGGCCGAGACCAGCACGTCGTTGGACAGGGACCAGGCGAAGTCCGAGACCCCCGCGCCGTGGCCGCGGAGCCGCCGCAGCACGGCCGGGGGCCCCGGGGCCAGGCGGCACACGGAGAGCGTCCCGTCCAGCGAGCAGCACGCCAGCAGGTGGCGCTCGTCGTGCGCGAACTGCACCTTGCGCACTGCGGGGAATGGGGGAGACCCCGACTCAGGATTACAGACATGGGGAGACCCCAACTCAGAATTATAGACATGGGGAGACCCCTACTCAGAATTATAGACATGGAGGAGACCCCGACTCAGGATTACAGAGATGGGGAGACCCCAGAGCTGGGGGAGACCCCTACTCAGAATTATAGACATGGAGGAGACCCCGACTCAGGATTACAGAGATGGGGAGACCCCAACTCAGGATTGCAGAGATGGGGGAGACCCCCAGAGCTGGGGGAGACCCCTACCCAGAATTATAGACATGGGGGAGACCCCTACTGAGAATTATAGAGATGGGGGAGACCCCGACTCAGGATTGCAGAGATGGGGAGACCCCAACTCAGAATTGTAGACGTGGGGGAGACCCCCGACTCAGGATTATAGACGGGGAGACCCCGACTCAGGATTATAGACGGGGGAGACCCCCAAAACAAAGGGATGGCCCCCAACCCATCCAGCAGGTGGCGCTCGTCGTGCGCGAACTGCACCTTGTGCACTGGGGGGGAGGGGAGACCCCGACTCAGAATTATAGACGGGGGAGACCCCCAGAGCTGGGGGAGACCCCTACTCAGAATTATAGAGATGGGGGAGACCCCGACTCAGAATTATAGAGATGGGGAGACCCCGACTCAGAATTATAGACGGGGGAGACCCCGACTCAGGATTACAGACATGGGGGAGACCCCCAGAGCTGGGGGAGACCCCCGACTCAGGATTATAGAGCTGGGGGAGACCCCTACTCAGAATTATAGACGGGGGAGACCCCGACTCAGAATTATAGACGGGGGAGACCCCTACTCAGGATTACAGACATGGGGGAGACCCCTACTCAGAATTATAGACGGGGGAGACCCCGACTCAGGATTACAGACATGGGAAAGACCCCCAGAGCTGGGGGAGACCCGCACTCAGAATTATAGACGGGGGAGACCCCTACTCAGGATTATAGACATGGGGGAGACCCCGACTCAGAATTACAGAGATGGGGGAGACCCTTACTCAGAATTATAGACATGGGGGAGACCCCTACTCAGAATTATAGACATGGGGAGACCCCTACTCAGAATTATAGACATGGGGGAGAACCCTACTCAGGATTACAGAGCTGGGGGAGACCCCTACTCAGGATTATAGACATGGGAGAGACCCCAACTCAGAATTATAGAGATGGGTGAGACCCCTACTCAGAATTATAGAGATGGGGAGACCCCGACTCAGAATTATAGACGGGGAGACCCCAACTCAGAATTACAGACATGGGGGAGACCCTTACTCAGAATTATAGACATGGGGGAGAACCCTACTCAGGATTACAGAGCTGGGGAGACCCCTACTCAGAATTGCAGAGATGGGGGAGACCCCCTACTCAGGATTATAGAGATGGGGGAGACCCCTACTCAGAATTATAGACATGGGGAGACCCCTACTCAGAATTACAGATGGAGGAGACCCCCAAAACAAAGAGATGACCCCCACTCTATGCAGGAGGTGCTGCTTGTTGCGGCAAAGTGCAGTTTCTGCACTGGGGAGAGGGAACTGGGGATGGGGGAGACCCTCCTCAAAATTACAGAGCTGTGGAACCCCCCAGACCCTTTGGGGAACCCTTGAACTGCCCCAGGTGAGACCCCAGACCCTTCCCTGTGGGATCCCCCCTCCTCAAAAGAGCACCTGAAACCCCCAGACCCAGAAAACCGCCCTGGACCCCTCATGGGGGGACCCCTGAACCCCCCAGGCGAGACCCCCAGCCCCCTCCCCAACCCCCCAGGACACCCCTAGACCCCCATGGGAACCCCAGAACCCCCCAGGTGAGACCCCCAGCCCCCTCCCCCAACCCCCCAGGACACCCCCCCAGACCCCATGGGAACCCCAGAACCCTCCCAGGTGAGACCCCCAGCCCCCTCCCCAACCCCCCAGGACACCCCCAGACCCCCATGGGAACCCCAGAACCCCCCAGGTGAGACCCCCAGCCCCCTCCCTGTGGGGTCCCCTCACCAAAAATCCCCCATACCCCCCATGGGGGACCCCCTGAACCCCTCAGGTGAGACCCCCAGCCCCCTCCCCAACCCCCCAGGACACCCCCCAGACCCCCATAAGGGACCCCTGAACCCCCAGGTGAGACCCCCGGCCCCTCCCCCGCACCTGCGCTGTCCAGGTGCTGGTCGAACACGTGGAACACGCCCCTTGAAGGCGTAGTTCTCGCTCAGGGAGGTGTCGCCGGCCATGGCGCGGCTGGCCTCGGCCAGGGGGTGGGGACAACGCTCAGGGGGGCTGCGGGGGAGGGGAGAGGGTTAGAACCCCCCTCGGATCGACTGGAACAGTCCGAGTTCAACCCGTCCCCCCCCGGGATGGATTGGAACGGTCCGAGTTCAACCTGCCCCCCTCGCTCCCAGGAATGGTTTCGTCCAGGGGAACGGGGACCCCCCAAATTTCCCCGGGACCCCCGAAATTCCCCCAGGACCCCTGAGACCCCCAAATTCCCACCCGGGACCCCCCAAATTTCCCCAAAATTCCCCCCAGGACCCACAAATTCCCACCCAGGAACACCCCAAATTCCCCCCAGGACCCCTGAGACCCCCAAATTCCCACCCAGGACTCCCAAAACTCGCCCCAGTTTCCCCCAAATTTTCCCCAAATTCACCCCCACGACCCTCCCCTGCCCCCCGGGGTCTCACCCTGCTCCTCAGGGCTCCCCCCGCAGCCCCCGGGCCGGAGCTGCGGCTCAGCGAGCTCGGTGGCGCGGGACCCCCGCGGGTCCTCCTCGAAATCCTGGGGGAAAAGAAACCCAAAAATTGGGGGTGGGAACCCCCGAAATTTGGGGTGGGATCCACCAAAAACTGGGGTGGGAACCCAAAATGGGGGGTGGGGTTCCCAAAATTGGGATGGGATCCACCAAAAATGGGGGTGGGATTGCAAAAAATTGGGGTGGGATTCCCAAAAAAACTGGATCCCTCAAAATTGGGCTGTGACCCCAAAAAATAGGGATGGGGTCCCCAAAAATGGGGATGGGACCCCAAAAAATGGGGGGTGAGATTCCCAAAAAATGGGGGTGGGATCCCCAAAATTGAGGTGAGATCCACCAAAATTGGGGGTGGGACCTCATAAAAAATTGGGGTGGGATTCCCAAAAAAATGGGGGTGGGATTCCCAAAATTGGGGGTGGGATTCCCAAAAACTGGATCCCTCAAAATTGGGGGGTGGGATCCCCTAAAACTGAGAAGGGATTCCCAAAATTGGGGTGGGATTCTCCAAATCTCCTCAAAATGTTTGGTGGCTCCCAAGGCTTCACCTCCCCCACCAAAAAAAGAGTTTTGGTATCGTCCAGTGCCCCCCAGGTGTGCCCAGCCCGCCCCCAGGTGCCCCCCAGGTGTGCCCAGGTGTGCCCCAACTCCCTCCAGGTGTGCCCAGGTGTGCCCAGGTGTGCCCAGGTGTACTCAGGTGTGCCCAGGTGTGCCCAGGTGTGCCCCAACTCCCTCCAGGTGTGCCCAGGTGTACTCAGGTGTGCCCAGGTGTGCCCAGGTGTGCCCCAACTCCCTCCAGGTGTGCCCAGGTGTGCCCAGGTGTGCCCCAACTCCCTCCAGGTGTGCCCAGGTGTGCCCAGGTGTATCCTTGCTGTACCTAGATGTGCTCCAACCCTCTCCAGGTGTGCCCAGCTGTCCTCAGGTGTACCCCAGCTATACACAGGTATATCCCAGGTGTGCCCAGGTGTACCCCAGGTGTGCCCCAGCTGTGTTCCCAACCCCCCCAGGTGTACCCCAGGTGTACCCCAGGTGTATCCCAGGTACCTCCATCCTGTCCAGTGTGGTCCTGCTGGCTCTCAGGGTGCTGCCTGTCCCCACCCAGGTGTGCCCAAACCCCCCTGTGGCTGCCCCAGGTGTATCCCAGGTGTGCCCAGGTATATCCCAGATGTACTCAGGTGTGCCCAGGTGTATCCCAGGTACCTCCATCCTGTCCAGCGTGGTGTGGCTGGCTCTCAGGGTGCTGTGGGTGCTGCTTCTACCCACCCAGGTGTGCCCAGGTGTATCCCAGGTGTGCCCATGTGTATTCCAGGTGTTCCCAGAGGTACTCAGGTATATCCCAGGTGTGTCCCAGCTGTCCCCAGGTGTGTTCCCAATCCCCCCCAGGTGTACTCAGGTATATCCCAGGTGTGCCCAGGTGTGCCCAGTACCTCCATCCTGTCCAGCGTGGTGCGGCTGGCCCTGAGGGCGCTATGCGGCTGCTGCCTGTACCCACCCAGGTGTGCCCAGGTGTATCCCAGGTGTGTCCCAGCCATACCCAGGTGTGCCCAGGTGTACCCCCAGGTGTGCCCAGGTGTATCCCAGGTACCTCCATCCTGTCCAGCGTGGTGCGGCTGGCCCTGAGGGCGCTAAGCGGCTGCTGCCTGTACCCACCCATGTGTGTCCCATGTGTGCCCAGGTGTGCCCAGGTGTGCCCCAGGTGTGTCCCATGTGTGCCCAAGTGTGCCCAGGTGTACTCAGGTGTACCCCAGGCGTGCCCAGGTGTGCCCAGTACCTCCATCCTGTCCAGCGTGGTGCGGCTGGCCCTGAGGGCGCTGCGGCTGCTGCCTGTACCCACCCATGTGTACCCCAGGTGTTCCCAGCTGTCCCCAGGTGTGTTCTCAATCCCCCCCCAGGTGTGCTCAGGTGCACCCCAGGTGTGCCCAGGTACCTCCATCCTGTCCAGCGTGGTGTGGCTGGCCCTGAGGGTGCTAAGTGGTGCTGCCTGTACCCACCCAGGTGTGCCCATGGGTATCCCATGTGTGCCCATGTGTATTCCAGGTGTTCCCAGAGGTACTCAGGTATATCCCAGGTGTGTCCCAGCTGTCCCCAGATGTGTTCCCAATTCCCCCAGGTGTACTCAGGTGTATCCCAGGTGTGCCCAGGTGTGCCCAGTACCTCCATCCTGTCCAGCGTGCTGGTGTGGCTGGCCCTGAGGGCGCCATGGTGCTGCCTGTACCCACCCAGGTGTGCCCCCAGGTGTTCCCAGGTGTGCCCAGGTGTGTTCCCCAATCCCCCCTCAGGTGTATCCCAGGTGTGCCCAGGTGTATCCCCAGGTGTTCCCAGGTGTGCCCAGGTGTACTCAGTTGTATCCCAGGTGTTCCCAGGTGTACCCCAGGTGTGCCCAGGTGTATCCCAGGTACCTCCATCCTGTCCAGCGTGGTGCGGCTGGCCCTGAGGGCATGCCATGGCTGCTGCCTGTACCCACCATGTGTGTCCCATGTGTGCCCAGGTGTTGCCAGGTGTGCCCAGGTGTACCTCAGTTGTATCCCAGGTGTACTCAGGTGTACCCCAGGTGTGCCCAGGTGTACCCCAGGTGTGCCCAGGTGTGCCCAGTACCTCCATCCCTGTCCAGCTGCGGTGGCTGGCCCTGAGGGCGCTGCGGTGCTGCCTGTACCCACCCAGGTGTGCCCATGTGTACCCCAGGTGTGCCCAGGTGTACCCCCAGGTGTGCCCAGGTGTGCCCAGTACTCCTCCATCCTGTCCAGCGTGGTGCGGCTGGCCCTGAGGGTGCTAAGTGGTGCTGCCTGTACCCACCCAGGTGTGCCCCAGGTGTGCCCCCAGGTGTGCCCAGGTGTGTTCCCAATCCCCCTCAGGTGTATCCCAGGTGTGCCCAGGTGTATCCCAGGTGTTCCCAGGTGTGCCCAGGTGTATCCCAGGTACCTCCATCCCGTCCAGCTGCAGCGGCTGGCCCTGGAGGGTGCTACGCGGTGCTGCCTGTACCCGCCCAGGTGTGCCCCCAGGTGTGTCCCAGCTGTCCCCAGGTGTGTTCCCAATCCCCCCCAGGTGTACTCCAGGTGTACCCCCAGGTGTGCCCAGGTGTGCCCAGCACCTCCATCCCGTCCAGCGCGGGTGCGGCTGGCCCTGAGGGCGCCTGCGGCTGCCGCCTCGCCCCGAGCGCGCCAGCGTGGCCAGCGCCAGCAGCCGCAGCCGCGAGTCGCTGGTGACCAGCCGCCGCCTCGCCCAGGTGCCCGCCCCTGCTCGGCCCCGCAGCAGCTGCGAGCCCGGGCGCACGTGCACTGCGTAGCGGAACTCGCGGCAGCTGCGGCGGGCGTGCACGCCAGCAGACCCTGCCGGAGCAGAGACAGGTGAGGGACGGGTGGGGAAATGGGGTTAATTCTACTCAAAATGGGCAAAATTCCACCCAAAATGAGCCCAGGCGCAGTGTACGCCGCGACACCCGCCGGAGCAGAGACAGGTGGGACGGGTGAGAAATGGGGTTAATTCTACTCAAAATGGGCAAAATTCCACCCAAAATGAGCCCCAGGCGTGCAGGCATCGCCGTACCCTGCCGGAGCCGGGGAGACAGGTGAGGGACGGGTGGGAAATGGGGGTTAATTCTACTCCAAAATGGGCAAAATTCCACCCAAAATGAGCCCAGGCGGCTGGGTATCGCCGCATTACCTGCCGGAGCAGAGACAGGTGAGACGGGTGGAAATGGGGTTAATTCTAGTCAAAATGGGCAAAATTCCACCCAAAATGAGCCCAGGCATGCGGTGACACTCACGTACCCGCCCGGAGCAGAGACAGGTGAGGGACGGGTGGAAATGGGGTTAATTCTACTCAAAATGGGTAAAATTCCACCCAAAATGAGCCCAGGCGGCGGTAGGCCGCAGACCTGCCGGAGCCGAGACAGGTGAGGGACGGGTGGAAATGGGGGTTAATTCTACTCAAAATGGGCAAAATTCCCACCCAAAATGAGCCCAGGCTGCGTGGCACGCAGCCAGGCTGGAGCAGAGACAGGTGGGACGGGTGAGATACAGGTAAGAAACACGTGAGACAGGTGAGAGGCTGGTGAGGTGAGATACAGGTGGGAAATGGGGTTAATTCTACATAAAATGGGGAAAATTCCACCCAAAATGAGCCCAGGGATGCGGGTACGCTCATGCACTCCTGCACAGGTGAGAGACAGGTAAGACACTGGTGAGACAGGTGAGAGACAGCTGAGAGACAGGTGAGAGACACAGGTGAGAGACACGTGAGAGACAGAGGTGAGACAGGTGAAGGACAGGTGAGGGACAGGTGAGAGACAAGTGAGCGACAGGTGAGCAACAAGTGAGCGACAGGTGAGACAGGTGAGACAGGTGAGACAGGTGGAGACACAGGTGAGACACAGGTGAGGGACAAGTGAGCCACAGGTGAGCAAACAAGTGAGCTACAGGTGAGACAGGTGAGACAGGTGAGACAGGTAAGACACAGGTGAGACAGGTGAGGGACAAGTGAGAGACAAGTGAGAGACAGGTGACGGACAGGTGAGACAGGTGAGACAGGTGAGGGAGAGGTGAGACAGGCAAAATACAGGTGAGAGACAGGTGAGGGACAGGTCAGATAAGATACAGGTGGGAAATGGGGTTAATTCTACACAAAATGCAGAAAATTCCACCCAAAATGAGCCCAGGGGTGCGGTACACCACGTACCTGTGCGGGGGAGCCACAGGTGAGACAGGTGAGAGACAGGTGAGAGACAGGCGAGATATGGGTGAGAGACAGGTGAGAGACAGGTAAGATAAAAGTGAGACAGGTGAGAGGTGAGAGACAGGTGCAGGACAGGTGAGGGACAGGTGAGGGACAGGTGAGGCAAGACACAGGTGAGAAATGTGGTTAATTCTACACAAAATGGGGAAAATTCCACCCGAAATGAGCCCAAGGGTGCGGTACACCATGTACCTGCCAGAGGGGAGACGGGGGAGATACAGGTGGGAGACAGGTGAGAGACAGGTGAGAGACATGTGAGAGACAGGTGAGAGGCAGGTGAGAGGCAGGTGAGGTGAGATACAGGTGAGAAATGGGGCTAATTCTACACAAAATGGGCAAAATTCCACCCAAAATGAGCCCAGGGGTGCGGATGCTGCTGCGTTACCTGCCAGAGGGGAGACACAAGTGAGACAGGTGAGAGACAGGTGAGACAGGTGAAAGGTGAGAGACAGGTGAGACACACATGAGACACACATGGAACAGGCAAGATAAAGGTGACATGTAAGACAGGTGAGAAACAAGTGAGAGACAGATGAGAGACAGGTAAGGGAGAGGTAAGGGACAGGTGAGAGACAAGGGACATACAGGTGAGAGACAGGTGATACAGGTGAGAAATGGGGTTAATTCTACTCAAAATGGGGTAATTTCCACCCAAAATGGGCTCAGGGGTGCGGTATGCAGCGTACCTGCACAGGTGAGAGACAAAGGTGAGATACAGGTGAGAAATGGGATTAATTCTACTCAAAAACGAACCAATTCCACCCCAAAATGAGCCCAGGGCTGGAAAACTGGGTGGGACAGGCGAGAGACAGGTGAGAGGTGAGTGACAGGTGAGAGACAGGTGAAAGACAGGTGAGAAATGGGGCAAGTTCTACCCAAAATGGGGAAAATTCTACCCAAAAATGGGAAAATTTCCACCCAAAATGAGCCCGGGGGTGCTGTACGCCCCGTACCTGGGGCAGGTGACATACAGGTGAAAGACAAGTGAGAGACAGGTGAAAAATGGGGTTAATTCTACTCAAAATGGGAAAAATTCCACCCAAAAACGGGCCTGGGGTGCAGAAGTAAGTGGGACAGGTGAGGGACAGGTGAGAGATGGGGTTAATTTTACCCAAAACCAGAAAAATTCTACATAAAAATGGGAAAAATACACCCAGAACTGGAAGCAGGAGTGGAGAACTGGGTGGGACAGGTGAGACAGGTGAGGGACAGGTGAAAAATGGAATTAATTCTACCCCAAACTGGACAAATTCCACCCAAAATGAACCAATTCCACTCCAAAATTGGAAAAATTCCACCGCAAACCACACCAAGGTATGAGAATCTCACCCGAAATTAAAGCCAGGTGTCACAATTCCACTCAAATCCTGTCCCGGGTGTCACAAATCCACCCCAAAAACGAACCCAGGTGTGAAAAATCCACCCAAAAACGAATCCAGGTGTCCGAAATCCACCCCAAAATTGCCCAAACCTTCCAAAAATCCGAATCCAGGAACGAGCATCCCTCACCCTCAAAGGCACCAGGTATCAAACCCCGCCCAAAATAACTCAGGTAAGAGAATCCCTCCCCAGAAAAAATCCCAAATTCCCTCAGAAAATTCCCTTCAAGCCCCCCCGAGCTCACCGGGCGTCCACGGCGAGCACCTGCTGCCACACGGCGGCCATGGCGGCCGCGGCCGCCGCGGGGGGACCCTGCCGGGGGAAGAGCGGTGTGAGCTGAGGGGAAAAAAGGGGAAAAAAGGGGGGAAACGGCACCGGGAGAAGGCGAGCCGGCCTTACCTGCGCGTCCCGCTCCACCTCCGCCTCAGGAGCTACGCGAGGCCGGGGCTCGGGCCGGGGAAAGGCCGGGGGAGCCGGGCTGAGCCTGACCGGAAGCGGCGGCGGCAACGCCTCAGAGCCAAATGGCGGCGCGCGTCGCCCTAGCGACGGAGGGCGGAGGGAGGGGGCGTGGTCTTGGCTGTGATTGGTTGATTTTGTGAAAAGGGGCGTGGCTTTTTCTCAGGAGTGAGCGCTGATTGGCTGATCGTCAAAAGAGGGGCGGGGTTTACGCATCTCTATGGTCAGGGTATTCACAGAGCGCCCCGGCATTGGCCGCCCGCCCGGCGCTTCTCGTCTGCTCCAAAGTCCTCCAGCCCGCCGAGTTTGCGACAGCGAAGCGCAGCGCGCTTTACGGCAGCGAGCCGGGGGTCCCGGGTGGGGTTTTGGGGATTTTTGGGGGTCCCGGGAGGTTTTGGGGGTCCCGGGGGGCCTGGGGCCGGTGCCCCCCCGAGGATGCCGCTGGCCGTGCAGTGGCTGTTCCCCGCGGAGCTGTCGCGGCGCTGGGCGCTGGCGAGCCGCGTGGTCACGGGGCTGGTGGGAACCTACAGCTGCGTGTGGACGCGTGAGTGAGCGGGGGAGGGGGCACCCCCAAAATCCGCCTGGACACCCCAAAATCCCCCCAAAAAATCATCCCTGGACCCCGCCCCCCAAAAATCCTTTCAGACCCCCCAGGATCCCCCAAATTTCTTCTCCAGCCCTTTAAGGAACCCCTAAAAATTCTCCAGACCCCCAAAAATCCTTCAGGACCCCCCCCAAAATATTAGACCCCCCAGGATCCCCCCAAATTTCTTTTCCAGTTCTTAAGGACCCCCTGTGGGCTTCCTTCAGGACCCCCCCAAAATATTTTTCAGACCCCCAGGGTCCCCCCAAATTTCTCCTCCAGCTTTTTAAGGACCCCTCAAAATCTCTCCCCAGACCCCTCCAAAAACTCCTCAGGACTCCCTGAAATCCTCTCCCTACCCCCTCTGGGGACCCTCAAAAGTTTCTCAGACCCCCCAAAACCCTCCAGGATTCTCTGGGACCCTCCCCCAACCCCTTCAGGACCCCCCCAAAACATTTTCAGACCCCCCCCAGGATTCTCCAAATTCCTCTTCTAGTTTTTTAAGGACCCCCCAAAATTTCTCAGACCCTCCAAAACCCCTCCAGGGACTCTCTGGGACCTCTCCCCCAACCCTTTCAGGACCCCTCTAAAACCCCCACAGGACCCCCTAAATCCCCTCTCCCACCCTCCCTGGGGACCCCCCAAAACTTTCAGCCCCCCCCAATCCCCCTCTCCCCCACCCCTCTGGGGACTCCTCAGCCCCTCAGGACCCCTCAAATCCCCTCCCTACCCCCCTGGGGACCCCCTTAAATCCCTCAGCCCCCCCCAAATCCCCTCCCCACTCCCCCTGGGGACCCCCCAAAGCTCCCTCAGCCCCTCTAAATCCCTCCCCACTCTCTCTGGGGACCCCTCAAACCCCTCAGCCCCCCCAAAGTCCTCCCTCCCCACCCCCTGGGGACCCCCCAAACCCCTCAGGACCCCTCAAATCCCTCCCTACCTCCCTGGGGACCCCCAAAAGCCCTCAGCCCCCCCAAATCCCTCTCCCACCCCTGGGGACCCCCAAACCCTCAGCCCCCTCAAATCCCTCTCCCCACCCCTCTGGGGACTCCCCAAACCCTCAGCCCCCCTCAAAACCCCCTCAGGACCCCTGAAATCCCCTCCCTACTCCTGGGGACTCTCAAATCCCTCAGCCCCCTTAAA
This sequence comes from Luscinia megarhynchos, assembly GCA_034336665.1. Lineage (NCBI taxonomy): Eukaryota > Metazoa > Chordata > Aves > Passeriformes > Muscicapidae > Luscinia > Luscinia megarhynchos. Next base: position 78,613 of record JAPFBE010000088.1, on the reverse strand, counting down.
TCCCTCCCCTACCTCTCTGGGGGACCCCCTAGAAACCCTCAGCCCCCCCAAATCCCCCTCCCCAGGGTACCTGAACAGGCTGAGGGTTCACAATGCCGAGATTCTGCACGAGCTGGTGGAGAGGAGGGGGTTTTGGGACCCCCCTGCTGACCCTGTCCAACCACGCCTCCTGCGATGGACGACCCCCACCTCTGGGGTAGGGGGCTTGGGGGGGCTGCTGGGGGGCTGGGGGGGTCGTGGGGAGGGTTGAAGGTGTTTGGGGGGGTCCTGAGGGGATTTGGGGGGTCCTGAGGGGGATTTGGGGGCTCCTGGAGAGTATTTGGGGGTCCTGAGGGGGTTTGGGGGCTCCAGAAGGGGATTTGAGGGGTCCTGGGGGATTTTGGGGGTCCTGAGGGGATTTGGGGGGTCCTGGAGAGTATTTGGGGGGGTCCTGAGGGGGTTTGGGGGCTCCAGAAGGGGATTTGAGGGTCCTGGGGGATTTTGGGGGTCCTGAGGGGATTTGGGGGCCCTGGAGGGTTTGGGGGGGGTCCTGGGGGATTGGGGGGTCCTGGGGGATTTGGGGGGTCCTGGGGGATTTGGGGGTCCTGGGGGGATTTGGGGGTCCTGGTGGGTTTTTGGGGGGTCCTGGGAGGGTTTGGGTGGTCCTGGGGGAGACTGGGGGGTCCTGAGGGGGCTTAGGGGTGTCCTGGGGGTATTTTGGGGGGTCGTGAGGGGATTTGGGGGGCCCTGAGGGGGATTTGGGGGTCCTGGGGGGTTTGGGGTGTCCCAGAAGGGTTTTTGAGGGGTCATGGGAGGGACTGGGGGTCCTGAGGAGGATTTGGGGTGTCCTGGTGGGTTTTTGGGGGCCCTGGGAGGGTTTGGGTGGTCCTGGGGGGATTTGGGGGTCCTGAGGGGTTTTTGGGTGGTCTTGGGGGGTTTGGGGGGTCCTGGGGGGTCCTGAAGGGATTTTGGGGGTTCCTGAAGGGACTTTGGGGGTCCCAGGGGTGCTGGGGGTGCCCAGAGGGGTTTTTGGGGGATTTTGGGGGATTTTGGGGGTCCCCATCGAGCTCTGTGCCCCCCAGGGTCGCTGAAGCTTCGGCACATCTGGAACCTGCACAGGATGCGCTGGTCAGGGGGGGCTGGGGGTCCTGGGGGGATTTTTGGGGGGTCCTGGGGGGTCCTGGGTGGGATTTGAGGGGATTTTGGGGGGTCCTGGGGAATTGGGGGGTTCTGGAGGGGATTTGGGGGGTCCTGGGGGGATTTGGGGGTCCTGGGGGTAATTGGGGGGTCCTGGGGGGTCCTGGGTGGGATTTGAGGGGATTTTGGGGGGTCCTGGGGGAATTGGGGTGTCCTGGGTGGGATTTTGGGGGGGTCCTGGGGGAATTGGGGGGTCCTGGGGGGTCCTGGGTGGGATTTGAGGGGATTTTGGGGGTCCTGGGGAGAATTGGGGGGTCCTGGGGGGGATTTTTGGGGGGTCCTGGGGGATTTGGGGGGTCCTGTGGGTAATTGGGGGGTCCTGGGGGGTCCTGGGTGGGATTTGAGGGGATTTTGGGGGGTCCTGGGGGAATTGGGGGGTTCTGGAGGGGATTTGGGGGGTCCTGGGGGGATTTTTGGGGGTCCTGGGGAGAATTGGGGGTCCTGGGGGGATTTTGGGGGGGTCCTGGGGGGATTTTGGGGGGTCCTGGGGGGGATTTGGGGGGTCCTGGGGGGTAATTGGGGGGTCCTGGGGGGATCCTGGGGGGATTTGAGGGGATTTTGGGGGTCCTGGGTGGGTCCTGGAAGGGTTTGGGGGAGTCCTGTGAGAATTTGGGGGGTCCTGGGGGGAACTGGGGTGTCCTGGGTGGGATTTTGGGGGTCCTGGGGGAATTGGGGGGTCCTGGGGGGTCCTGGGTGGGATTTGAGGGGATTTTGGGGGGTCCTGGGGAGAATTGGGGGGTCCTGGGGGATTTTTGGGGGGTCCTGGGGGATTTGGGGGGTCCTGTGGGTAATTGGGGGGTCCTGGGGGGTCCTGGGGGGGATTTGAGGGGATTTTGGGGGGTCCTGGGGAGAGTTTTGGGGGGCCCTGGGTGGGATTGGAGGGGATTTGGGGGGTTTTGGGGGGTCCTGGGGGGTCCTGGAAGAGTTTGGGGAGTCCTGTGAGAATTTGGGGGGTCCTGGGGGAACTGGGGGGGTCCTTGGTGGGATTTTGGGGGTTTTGGGGGGTACTGGGGGAATTGGGGGGTCCTGGGGGGTCCTGGGTGGGATTTGAGGGGATTTTTGGGGGGTCCTGGAGGGGATTTGGGGGGTCCTGGGGGAATTGGGGGGTCCTGGGGGGTCCTGGGGGGATTTGGGGGGGTCCTGGAGGGGTTTTGGGGGTCCTGGGGGGATTTGAGGGGATTTTGGGGGGCCTGGGAGAGTTTGGGGGGCCCTGGGTGGGATTGGGGGGATTTGGGGGTTTTGGGGGGCCCTGGGGGGTCCTGGAAGAGTTTGGGGGAGTCCTGTGAGAATTTGGGGGGTCCTGGGGGAACTGGGGGTCCTTGGTGGGATTTTTGGGGGTTTTGGGGGGGTACTGGGGGAATTGGGGGGTCCTGGGGGGAATTGGGGGGTCCTGGGGGGGTCCTGGGGGGATTTGGGGGTCCTGGAGGGGGTTTTGGGGGTCCTGGGGGGATTTGAGGGGATTTTGGGGGGTGGCTGGGAGAGTTTGGGGGGACCCTGGGTAGGATTGGGGGGGCCTGGGGGGATTTTTGGGGGGTCCTGGAGGGGGTCCTGGAAGAGTTTGGGCGGTCCTGGGAGAATTTGGGGGGGTCCTGAGGGGATTTTGGGGGTCCTGGGTGGGATTTGGGGGGTCCTGAGGGGATTTTGGGGGGTCCTGGGTGGGATTTGGGGGGTCCTGAGGGGATTTTGGGGGTCCTGGGTGGGATTTGGGGGGGGTTCTGAGGGGGGTTTTGAGAGGTCCCAGAAGGATTTTTGGGGTCCCCAGTTCACTTTTTGGGGTTCCCAGTTCATTTTTTGAGGTTCCCAGTTCAGTTTTTGGGGTTCCCAGTTCGGTTTTGGGGTTCCCAGTTCAGTTTCTAGGATATTTTTGGGGGTTCCCAGCCCGGTTTTGGGGGTCCCAGCTGAGTTTTGAGGTTCCCAGCCCAGTTTTTGGGTTCCCAGTTCAATTTTTTGGGTTCCCAGTTCAGTTCCTGGGATATTTTTGGGGTTCCCAGTTCAGTTTTTGGGGGTCCCAGCCCGGTTTTGGGGGTCCCAGTTCAATTTTGGGGTTCCCAGTTCAGATTTTTGGGGTTCCCAGCCCAGTTTTGGGGGTTCCCAGCCCGGTTTTGGGGGTCCCAGCTCAATTTTGGGGGTTCCCAGCCCAGTTTTGGGGGTTCCCAGCCCAGTTTTGGGGGTCCCAGCTGAGTTTTGAGGTTCCCAGTTCAATTTTTGGGATATTTTGAGGTTCCCAGCCCAGTTTTGGGGTTCCCAGTTCAGTTTTTGGGATATTTTTGGGTTCCCAGTTCAATTTTTGGGATATTTTTGGGGTTCCCAGTTCAGTTTTTGGGGTTCCCAGCCCGGTTCTGGGGGTCCCAGCCCAGTTTTTACGCTCCCAGTTCAATTTTTGGGGTTCCCAGTTCAGTTTTTGGGGGTTCCCAGTTCAATTTTGGGGGTCCCAGCCCAGTTTTGGGGGGTCCCAGCCCGGTTTTGGGGTCCCAGCTCAATTTTTGGGGTTCCCAGTTCAGATTTTTTGGGGTTCCCAGCCCAGTTTTGGGGGTTCCCAGCCCAGTTTTGGGGTTCCCAGCTCAATTTTGGGGTTCCCAGTTCAGATTTTTGGGGTTCCCAGCCCGGTTTTGGGGTTCCCAGCCCGGTTTTGGGGGTCCCAGCTCAATTTTGGGGTTCCCAGTTCAGATTTTTGGGGTTCCCAGCCCAGTTCTGGGGGTCCCAGCCCAGTTTTGGGGGTCCCAGCCCAGTTTTGGGGGTTCCCAGCTCAATTTTGGGGTTCCCAGTTCAGATTTTTTGGGGTTCCCAGCCCGGTTTTGGGGGTTCCCAGCCCGGTTTTGGGGTCCCAGCTCAATTTTGGGGTTCCCAGTTCAGATTTTTGGGGTTCCCAGCCCAGTTCTGGGGGTCCCAGCCCAGTTTTGGGGGTTCCCAGCCCAGTTTTGGGGTTCCCAGCTCAATTTTGGGGTTCCCAGTTCAGATTTTTTTGGGGTTCCCAGCCCGGTTTTGGGGGTTCCCAGCCCGGTTTTGGGGTCCCAGCTCAATTTTGGGGGTTCCCAGTTCAGATTTTTGGGGTTCCCAGCCCAGTTCTGGGGGTCCCAGCCCAGTTTTGGGGGTCCCAGCCCAGTTTTGGGGGTCCCAGCTCAATTTTGGGGGTTCCCAGTTCAGATTTTTGGGGTCCCAGCCCAGTTCTGGGGGTCCCAGCCCAGTTTTGGGGGTCCCAGCCCAGTTTTGGGGGTCCCAGCTCAATTTTGGGGGTTCCCAGCCCAGTTTTGGGGGTCCCAGCTGAGTTTTGGGGGTTCCCAGTTCAGTTTTTGGGATATTTTTGGGTTCCCAGTTCAGTTTTGGGGGGATATTTTGGGGTTCCCAGCCCGGTTTTGGGGTCCCAGCCCGGTTTTGGGGTTCCCAGTTCAGTTTTTGGGATATTTTTGGGGTTCCCAGTTCAGATTTTTGGGGGTCCCAGTTCAGTTTCTGGGATATTTTTGGGGGTCCCAGCCCAGTTCTGGGTTCCCAGCCCGGTTTTGGGGTCCCAGCCCAGTTTTGGGGGTCCCAGCTGAGTTTTGGGGGTTCCCAGTTCAATTTTTGGGATATTTTGGGGTTCCCAGTTCAGTTCTGGGGGTCCCAGCCCGGTTTTGGGGGTCCCAGCTGAGCTTTCGGGTTCCCAGTTCAGTTTTTGGGATATTTTTGGGTTCCCAGTTCAGTTTTGGGGGATATTTTGGGGGTTCCCAGCCCAGTTTTGGGGTCCCAGCTGAGTTTTGAGATTCCCAGTTCAATTTTTGGGATATTTTGAGGTTCCCAGCCCAGTTTTCGGGTTCCCAGTTCAGTTTTTGGGATATTTTTGGGTTCCCAGTTCAGTTTTGGGGATATTTTGGGGTTCCCAGCCCGGTTCTGGGGGTCCCAGCCCGGTTTTGGGGGTTCCCAGTTCAGATTTTTGGGGTTCCCAGCCCGGTTTTGGGGGTCCCAGCCCGGTTTTGGGGGTCCCAGTTCAATTTTGGGGTTCCCAGTTCAGATTTTTGGGGTTCCCAGCCCAGTTTTGGGGGTTCCCAGCCCAGTTCTGGGGTTCCCAGCCCGGTTTTGGGGGTCCCAGCTGAGTTTTGAGGTTCCCAGTTCAATTTTTGGGATATTTTGAGGTTCCCAGCCCAGTTTTGGGGGTTCCCAGTTCAATTTTTTGGGATATTTTGAGGTTCCCAGTTCAGTTTTGGGGGATATTTTGGGGTTCCCAGCCCGGTTTTGGGGTTCCCAGCCCGGTTTTGGGGTTCCCAGTTCAGTTTCTGGGATATTTTTGGGGTCCCAGCCCAGTTTTGGGGGTCCCAGCCCAGTTTTGGGGTCCCAGTTCAATTTTGGGGTTCCCAGTTCAGATTTTTGGGGTTCCCAGTTCAGTTTTTGGGGTCCCAGCCCAGTTTTGGGGGTCCCAGCCCAGTTTTGGGGGTCCCAGTTCAATTTTGGGGTTCCCAGTTCAGTTTTTGGGGTTCCCAGTTCAATTTTTGGGGTCCCAGCCCAGTTCTGGGGGTCCCAGCCCAGTTTTGGGGGTCCCAGCTCAATTTTGGGGGTTCCCAGTTCAGATTTTTGGGGTTCCCAGCCCGGTTTTGGGGGTCCCAGTTCAATTTTGGGGTTCCCAGTTCAGATTTTTGGGGTTCCCAGCCCGGTTCTGGGGGTCCCAGCCCAGTTCTGGGGGTCCCAGCCCGGTTTTGGGGTTCCCAGCCCAGTTCTGGGGTCCCAGCCCGGTTTTGGGGTCCCAGCCCAGTTTTGGGGTTCCCAGCCCGGTTTTGGGGGTCCCAGCCCAGTTTTGAGGTTCCCAGTTCAGTTTTTGGGATATTTTTGGGTTCCCAGTTCAGTTTTGGGGATATTTTGGGGTTCCCAGCCCGGTTTTGGGGTCCCAGCCCGGTTTTGGGGGTTCCCAGTTCAGTTTTTGGGATATTTTTGGGGTTCCCAGTTCAGATTTTTTGGGGGTCCCAGTTCAGTTTCTGGGATATTTTTGGGGTCCCAGCCCAGTTCTGGGGTCCCAGCCCGGTTTTTGGGGTCCCAGCCCAGTTTTGAGGTTCCCAGTTCAGTTTTTGGGATATTTTTGGGTTCCCAGTTCAGTTTTGGGGATATTTTGGGGGTTCCCAGCCCGGTTTTGGGGGTCCCAGCCCGGTTTTGGGGGTTCCCAGTTCAGTTTTTGGGATATTTTTGGGGTTCCCAGTTCAGATTTTTGGGGTCCCAGTTCAGTTTCTGGGATATTTTTGGGGTCCCAGCCCAGTTTTGGGGTTCCCAGCCCAGTTCTGGGTTCCCAGCCCGGTTTTGGGGTCCCAGCCCAGTTTTGGGGTCCCAGCTGAGTTTTGAGGTTCCCAGTTCAATTTTTGGGATATTTTGAGGTTCCCAGCCCAGTTTTCGGGTTCCCAGTTCAGTTTTTGGGATATTTTTGGGTTCCCAGTTCAGTTTTGGGGATATTTTGGGGTTCCCAGTTCAGTTTTTGGGGTTCCCAGCCCAGTTTTGGGGGTTCCCAGCCCGGTTCTGGGGGTCCCAGCCCGGTTTTCGGGTCCCCCAGGACCCCCACCGCCGCTGACATTTGCTTCACTCGGGAGCTGCACTCGAGATTCTTCAGCCTGGGGCGCTGCGTGCCCGTGTGCCGCGTGGGTACTGGGAGCACTGGGGGGACTGGGAGGGACTGGGAGGGACTGGGAAGGGACTGAAGGGGACTGGGAGGGGACTGGGAGGGACTGGGAAGGGACTGAAGGGGATTGGGAGGGACTGGGAGGAACTGGGGAGGGACTGGGAGGGGATTGGGGGGAATTGAGAGGGAACTGGAAGCACTGGGAGGGGACTGGGAGGGGTTTGGAGGGGACTGGGATTGGACTGGGAGCACTGGGAGGGATTGGGGGAAACTGGGGGGTACTGGGAGGGAACTGGGAAAGGACTGGGGGGACTGGGAGGGAACTGGGAAGGGACTGAGGGACTGGGATGGGTTTGGGGGGGACTGGGATAGACTGGGAGTGACTGGGAGGAACTGGGGGGGGGGACTGGGGGGCAACTGAGAGGGAACTGGGAGCACTGGGAGAGGCTGGGAGGGACTGGGAGGGAACTGGGAAGGGATTGGGGGGCACTGGGAGGGAACTGGGAGCACTGGGAGGGGATTGGAAAAAGGCTGAGAGGGACTGGGAGGGGATTTGGGGAACTGGGATAGACTGGGAGGGACTGGGATGGGTTTGGGTGGAACTGGGGGGACTGGGATGGGACTGGGAGGGAACTGGGATGGAGAAGGGAGCACTGGGAGAGGGATTGGGGGGACTGAGAGGGAACTGGAGGGACTGGGGGGCTACTGGGACAGACTGGGAGAGACTGGGGGGACTGGGAGGGAACTGGGAAGGGATTGGGGGGCACTGGGAGGGAACTGGGAGCACTGGGAGGGGATTGGGGCCTACTGGGATAGACTGAGAGGCACTGGGAAGACGGACTGGGATGGACTGGGAGGGGATTTGGGGGGATTGGGAGGGACTGGGATGGGTTTGGGGGGGACTGGGGGAACTGGGATAGGCTGGGAGGGGAATGGGATGGATTGGGAGGGGGTTTGTGGGGGGACTGGGATTGGACTGGGGGGGGACTGGGATGGGACTGAGATTGACTGGGACAGACTGGGATGGACTGGGAGGGATTGGAATGGTCTGGGGGGGGACTGGGACCACACTGGGAGGGACTGGGATGGTCTAGGGGACTGGGATGGGACTGGGGGAATTGGGAGCACTGGGAGAGGGACTGGGAGGAGTTTGGGAGGGACTGGGATGGACTGGGAGCACTGGGCAGCTTCTAGTCCTTACTGGGAGGGGAACTGGGGGCACTGAGTCGTTCCCAGTCCATACTGGGAGGGTCTCAGTCCATACTGGACCGTTCCCAGTCTATACTGGGAGGGCTGTGGATGTTTCTGGGCCGCTCCCAGTCCATACTGGGCCGTTCCCAGTCCATACTGGGAGGGTCCCAGTCCATACTGGGAGGTTCCCAGTCCATACTGGGAGGGCTGTGGATGCTCTGGGCTGTTCCCAGTCCATACTGGGAGGTTCCCAGTCCATACTGGGAGGGCTGTGGATGCTCTGGGCTGTTCCCAGTCCATACTGGGAGGGTCTCAGTCCATACTGGACCGTTCCCAGTCTATACTGGGAGGGCTGCAGATGCTCTGGGCTGTTCCCAGTCCATACTGGGCCGTTCCCAGTCCATACTGGGAGGGTCCCAGTCCATACTGGTTTGCAGGGGACGGCGTTTACCAGCGGGGAATGGATTTTATACTGGAAAAACTCAACCAGGGCGACTGGGTGCACGTGTTCCCCGAGGGTACTGGGGGAACTGGGAGCACTGGGAGGGACTGGGAGCACATTGAGGGGAGACTGGGAGGTAACTGGGAGCACTGGGAGGGACTGGGAAAGGATTGAGGGGAACTGGGAGGGACTTGGGGGGGGCTGGGGGGAACTGGGAACACTGGGAGGGACTGGGAGGAACTGGGGAGGGATTGAGGGGAACTGGGAGCGCATTGGGGGGAGACTGGGATGGACTGGGAGCACTGGGAGAGGGATTGGGATGGACTGGGAGGAACTGGGAAAGAATTGAGAGTGACTGGGAGGGAACTGGGAGTACTGGGAGGACAATGAGGGGAACTGGGAGCACTGGGAGGGACTGGGAAAAGATTGAGGGGAACTGGGAAGGACTGGGAGGGAACTGGGAGGAACTGGGAAGGCAACGAGGGGAACTGGGAGAGAACTGGGAGGGGATTGAGGGGAACTGGGAGGAACTGGGAGGAACTGGGAAGAGCCAGGAGGGGTCTCTGGGGGATTTTTTGGGGGATTTTGGGGGGTCCTGACCCCCCCAGCCCCATTTCCCCCCCAGGTAAAGTGAACCTGGGCCAGGAGGTCGCTCGCTTTAAATGGGAGTGAGACCCCCAAAAATCTCTAAAACACTAAAAATCCCCCAAAAATCCCCAAAAACTCCAAAAATCCCCAAAAAATCCCCCCAAAAAATCCCCCAAAATCCCAAAAATCCCCCCCAGAAATCTCCCCAAAACCCCCAAATCCCAAAAAATCCCCCAAAAAATCCCCAAAAACCCTTAAAATCCCCCAAAAAATCCCCGAAAAATCTCCAAAAATCCCCCAAAAATTACCCCCCAAAAAATCCCCAAATCCCAAAAAATCCCCCCCAGAAATCCCCTAAAAACCCTAAGAATCCCCAAAACCCCAAAAAAATGTCCTAAAAACCCTCAAAAATCCTCTCAAAAAATCCCTCAAAAAGCCCCCAAAAATCCCCTTAAAACCCCCCAAAAATTCCCTTAAAACCCCAAAAAATCTCCTAAAAAAACACTCAAAAATGCCCCAAAAATCCCAAAAAATCTCAAAAATCCCTAAAACCCCCAAAAATCCCCAAAAAATTTCCTAATGAAACCCCAAAATCCTTTCCCAAAACCTCAAAAATATCCCCCCAAAAAACCCAAAAAATTCTCCTAAAAAACCAAAAAAATTTCCTAAAAATCCCCAAAAATCCCCAAAAAACCCCAAAAAATGTCCTAAAAAACCTCAAAAATCCTCTCAAAAATCCCAAAAAAAGCCCCAAAAATCCCCAAAACCCCCCAAAAAATCTCTTAAAAACCCCCAAAAAATCTCCTAAAAAAACCTCAAAAATCCTCCCAAAAGTCCCCAAAAGCCCCAAAACCCCCCAAAAATCCCAAAAAAACCCCAAAAAAATTTCCTAATAAAACCCCAAAAAATCCTCCCCAAAAACCCCAAAATATCCCCCAAAAAAACCTCAAAATCTGCCCCAAAAATCCCAAAATCCCCCAAATTTCCCCCCCAGGCATCGGGCGGCTCCTGGCCGAGTGTCGCCGGGACCCCGTGATCCTCCCGCTGTGGCACGGGGGTGAGGGGCTGGGGGGGGTTTGGGGGGATTTTGGGGGGATTTTGGGGGGATTTTGGGGGTCCCAGGGGAATTTTGGGGGGGTCCGGAGTGAGTTTGCGGGGGATTTTTGGGGTTCCAGACCAATTCTTTGGGGGGATTTTTTAGGATCCCAGGGGATTTGGGGGCGATTTTGGGGGGGCTTGGGGGATTTTGGGGGTCCCAGGGGATTTTTGGGGGGATTTTTGGGGGGTTTGGGGGTTTTGGGGGTCCCAGGGAATTTTGGGGGGTCCGGAGTGAGTTTAAGGGGGATTTTTGGGGGCGATTTTGGGGTCCAAGGTGGATTTTGGGGGGTTTTTTGGGGTCCCAGGGAATTTTGGGGGGGGGGTTGGGGGGATCTTGGGGTCCCAGAGGAATTTTTGGAGGGATTTTTGGGGTCCCAGGGGATTTTGGGGGGTCCTGAGTGAGTTTGGGGGGGGATTTTTGGGGGATTTTTGGGGTTCCAGGGAATTTTGGGGGGTCCGGAGTGAGTTTGGGGGAGATTTTTGGGGGGATTTTGGGGGTCCAAGGGGATTTTTGGGAATTTTTGGGGTCCCAGGGGAATTTTGGGGGGGGGGTTGGGGGGGATCTTGGGGTCCCAGAGGAATTTTTGGGGGGATTTTTGGGGTTCCAGGGGGGATTTTGGGGGGTCCTGAGTGAGTTTGGGGGGGGATTTTTGAGGGATTTTGGGGGTCCCAGGGGAATTTTTGTGGGGATTTTTGGGGGTTCCAGGGGAATTTTGGGGAATTTTTGGGGGGATTTTTGGGGTCCCAGGGAATTTTTGGGGGGGTTTGGGGGATCTTGGGGTCTCAGAGGAAATTTTGGGGGGATTTTTGGGGTTCCAGGGGGATTTTGGGGGGATTTTGGGGGATTTTGGGGGTCCCAGGGGAATTTTTGGGGGGTCCGGAGTGAGTTTGGGGAGATTTTTGGGGGATTTTGGGATCCCAGGGGAATTTTTGGGGGGATTTTTGGGGGTCCCAGGGGAATTTTGGGGGGGTTTGGGGGGATCTTGGGGTCCCAGAGGAATTTTTGGGGGGATTTTTTGGGGGTCCCAGGGGATTTTGGGGGGTCCTGAGTGAGTTTGGGGGGGGATTTTTGGGGGGGATTTTGGGGTTCCAAGGGAATTTTGGGGGAATTTTGGGGGGATTTTTGGGGTCCCAGGGGAATTTTGGGGGGGGTTTGGGGGGATCTTGGGGTCTCAGAGGAAATTTTGGGGGGATTTTTGGGGTTCCAGGGGGATTTTGGGGGGATTTTGGGGGGTTTTGGGGGGTCCCAGAGGAATTTTTGGGGGATTTTTGGGGGTTCCAGGGGGATTTTGGGGGGGGGGTTCCCTGAGTGACTTTTGGGGGGTATTTTTTGGGGGGATTTTGGGGGTCCAAGGTGGATTTTTGGGGGGGTTTTTGGGGGTCCCAGGGGGATTTTTGGGGGGGTCCTGAGTGAGTTTGGGGGGATTTTTGGGGGATTTTTGGGGTTCCAGGGGAATTTTGGGGGGATTTTTTGGGGTCCCAGGGGAATTTTTGGGGGGTTTGGGGGGATCTTGGGGTCTCAGAGGAAATTTTGGGGGATTTTTGGGGGTCCCAGGGGAATTTTTTGGGAGGCGATTTTGGGGTCCAAGGTGGATTTTGGGGGGTTTTTGGGGTCCCAGGGGAATTTTGGGGTGGTCCTGAATGAGTTGGGGGGGATTTTTGGGGGGATTTTGGGGTCCCAGGGGAATTTTTTGGGGGATTTTGGGATCCCAGGGGAATTTTGGGGGGTTCTGAGTGAGTTTGGGGGGGATTTTTGGGGGATTTTGGGATTTTTGGGGGTTTTGGGGGGATTTTGGGGTCCCAGAGGATTTTGGGTGGTCCATGAGTGAGTTCTGGGGGGATTTTTGGGGTCCCGGGGAGTTTTGGGGTGGGATTTGGGGCATTTTGGGAGGGTTTGGGGGGTGCAGGAGGAAATTTGGGCATTTTTTGGGGGGTCCGGGAGGGGATTTTGGGGTCCCAGGGGGATTTTTGGGGGGTCCTGGGTGAGTTTTGGGGGATTTTGGGGGTCCCAGAGGGATTTTTGGGGGGATTTTTGGGAGGGAAATTGGGACATTTTTGGGGGTCCCAGAAGTTTTTGGGGTGAGATTGGGACATTTTGGGGGGTCCTGGGTGACTTTGGGGGAGGATTTTTGGGGTCCCAAGTGATTTTTGGGGGGGGGGTCCCCAAATTCTGCCCTCCCCCTCCCCCAAATTTTGTGTCCCCTCCCCCCAGGGATGAGCGACGTCCTCCCCAACCGCCGGTTCCCTACGTGCCCCGGGTGGGGCAGGTGATTCTGGGGGGATTTGGGGGGTCTGGGGGGTTTTGGGGGTCTCTGAGAGGGTCTCTGCGTATTTTTGGGGGGGATTTTTGGGGGTCTCTGAGTGATTTTTGGGGGTCTTTAGGGGGTTTTTGGGGTTTTTTAGGGGGATTTTTGGGGTTCTCCGGGGGAATTTTTGAGGATCTCTGGGGGGGGCTTAGGGGATTTTGGGGTCTTTGGGGGATTTTTGGGGGGTCTGCGGCTTTTGGGGTCTCTGAGAGGGTCTCTGCGTATTTTTGGGGGGATTTTTGGGGGTCTCTGAGTGATTTTTTGGGGGTCTTTAGGGGGTTTTTGGGGTTTTTAGGGGGATTTTGGGGGTTCTCCGGGGGAATTTTTGAGGATGTTTGGGGGGATTTTTGGGGGGTCTGCGCGTTTTGGGGGGCTCCGAGAGGGTCTCTAGGTATTTTTAGGGGGGTCTTTGGGGGATTTTGGGGATTTTGGGGGTCTCTGAGAAGGATTTTGGGGTCTCTCGGGAATTTTTTGGGGGTTCTTTTGGAGGATCTCTGGGGGGATTTGGGGGTCTCTGGGGGATTTTTGGGGGAGGTTTTGGGGGTTTTGGGGTCTCTGAGAGGGTCTCTGGGAATTTTTGGGGGGATTTTTGGGGGTCTCTGAGTGATTTTTGGGGGTCTTTGGGGGATTTTTGGGGGTTTTTAGGGGGTTTTGGGTTTTTTAGGGGGTTTTGAGGGTTCTCCGGGGGATTTTTGAGGATCTCTGGGGGGGGCTTAGGGGGATTTTAGGGGTCTTTGGGGGGATTTTTGGGGGGTCTACGGGTTTTTGGGGGTCTCTGAGAGGGTCTCTGCGTATTTTTGGGGGGATTTTTGGGGGATTTTGGGGATTTTTGGGGGGTCTCTGAGAAGGATTTTGGGGTCTCTGGGGAATTTTTTTGGGGTTCTTTTGGAGGGTCTCTGGGGGATTTGGGGTCTCTGGGGGATTTTTGGGGGAGGTTTTGGGGGTCTCTGGATTTTTGGGGGAGATTTTGGGGGTTTTGGGGGTCTCTGAGAGGGTCTCTGGGTATTTTTGGGGGGATTTTTGGGGGGTCTCTGGGTGATTTTTGGGGGGTCTTTAGGGGGTTTTTGGGGGTTTTTAGGGGGATTTTTGGGGTTCTCCGGGGGAATTTTTGAGGATCTCTGGGGGTGAATTTGGGGGATTTTTTGGGGTCCCTGTGGAATTTTTGGGGTCCCTGGGGGATTTTTTGGGATCCCTGTGGAGTTTTTGGGGTGCCTGGGTGAATTTTGGGGTCCCTGGGTGAATTTTGGGGTCTCTGCCCCCCCGTTTCCCCCCAGCACATCACGGTGGTCGTGGGGCGCCCGTTCAGCGTCCGGCCCCTCCTGGAGCGGCTGCGCAGCGAAGGGACCCCCACGGTGGGTGGGACCCCCGAATTTGGGGACCCCCGTGGTGGGTGGGACCCCCGAATTTGGGATCAATATGGTGGGTGAGACCCCCGAATTTGGGGATCCCCACGGTGGGTGTGGGTGGGACCCCCGAATTTGGGGATCCCCACGGTGGGTGTGTGGGGGACCCCTGAATTGGGGACCCCCGTGGTGGGTGTGAGACCCCCGAACTGGGGACCCCCACGGTGGGTGTGGGGTGAGACCCCCGAATTTGGGGATCAATATGGTGGGTAAAAACCCCAAATTTGGGGACCCCCACTGTGTGTGTGGGGCGGGACCCCCGAATTTGGGGATCAATATGGTGGGTTATAACCCCAAGTTTGGGGGACCCCCGTGGTGGGTGTGGGTGGGACCCCCGAATTTGGGGACCCCCGTGGTGGGTGGGTGTGAGACCCCGGAATTTGGGGATCCCCATTGTGTGTGTGGAGTGGGACCCCCAAATTTGGGGATACCTACAGTGAGTAAAACCCCTGAATTTGGGGACCCCCATGGTGGGTGAGACCCCCGAATTTGGGGATCAATATGGTGGGTAATAACCCCAAATCTGGGGATCCCCGTGGTGGATTTGGGGTGGGACACCCAAATTTGGGGACCCCCGTGGTGGGTGTGTGTGGGACCCCCAAATTTGGGGACCCCCACGGTGGATGTGGGTGGGACCCCCGAATTTGGGGATCCCTATGGTGGGTAAAACGCCCGAATTTGGGGATCCCCATGGTGGGTGGGACCCCCGAATTTGGGGATCAATATGGTGGGTAATAACCCCGAATTTGGGGAGCCCCGTGGTGGGTGTGTGTGAGACCCCGAATTTGGGGACCCCCGTGGTGGGTGTGTGTGAGACCCCCGAATTTGAGGACCCCCGTGGTGGGTGAGGGGTGAGACCCCTATTGGGGGATCCCTACGGTGGGTTTGGGGTGAGACCCCCGAATTTGGGGACCCCCGTGGTGGTGTGTGTGGGACCCCCAAATTTGGGGACCCCCACGGTGGGTGTGGGTGGGACCCCCAAATTTGGGGACCCCCGTGTTGGTTGAACCCCCAAATTTGGGGACCCTCACGGTGGGTAAAACCCCCGAATTTCGGGATCCCCATTGTGTGTGTGGAGTGGGACCCCCGAATTTGGGGACCCCCGAATTTGGGGACCCCCGGCCAGCCGCGCCGCCCCCTCCCGCCGGCAGGTGGAGCTCCGCAAGGCTCTGACGGATTTTGTGCAGCGCGAGTTCGAGGCTCTGCGGGGCCACGCCCGGACCCTGCACCCCCCCCCCCAAAACGGGGGGTCCCCCTGCCCCGCCCCCCACCCCACAGCAAAACCCTCCTGCCCCGTAATTGGGGTTTTCTCCCATGATTTGGGGGGTTTTACCCCAAAATTTGGGGTCCTGCCCCACAGCAGGGGGTCCCTGGTGGAGCCCCTGCCCCATGGATTGGGGGGGGGGGGTCCATGGTCCCCCCAAAATGTGCCAATAAAAGAAGGTGAAACCTCGGGGGTCTCTGAGATTTTGGGGTTCCAGATGAGAATTTTAAGGTCCCATGGGGGAATTTTGGGGTCTCAAGGGAGAATTTTGGGGTCCCAAGAGGAATTTTGGGGTCTCAAGGGAGAATTTTGGGGTCCCAAGAGGAATTTTGGGGTCCCCAAGAAGAATTCTGAGGGAATTTGGGGTCCCAATAAGAATTTTGGGGGTCCCAAGAGGAATTTTGGGGATCCCAAGGGAATATTTGGGGGTCCTAGATGGGAATTTTGGGACCCCAGGAGGGAAAT
Organism: Luscinia megarhynchos; assembly: GCA_034336665.1. Lineage (NCBI taxonomy): Eukaryota > Metazoa > Chordata > Aves > Passeriformes > Muscicapidae > Luscinia > Luscinia megarhynchos. Next base: position 63,111 of record JAPFBE010000088.1, on the reverse strand, counting down.
TTTGGGGGTCCCAAGAGGAATTTTGGGATCCCAAGAGGAATTTTGAGGTCCCAAGAGGAATTTCAGGATCCCAGGAGGGAATTTTGGGGGTCCCAAGAAGAATTCTGGGGGTCCCAAGAGGAATTTTGGGGTCCTGGATGGGAATTTTGGGGGTCCCAAGGAAAATTTTGGGGGGTCCCAAGAAGAATTTTGAGGTCCCAGAGGAGAATTTTTGGGGGTCCCAGGAGGAATTTTGGGGGTCCCAAGAGGAATTTTTGGGGGTCCCAGAGGAGAATTTTGGGGTCCCAAGGGGAATTTTGGGGGGTCCCAAGAGGAATTCTGGGGGTCCCAGGAGGGAAAAATTTTGGGGTCCCCACGAATTTTGAGGTCCCAAGAGGAATTTTGGGATCCCAGGAGGGGAATTTTGGGGTCCAAGGGGAATTTTGGGGGTCCCAAGAAGAATTCTGGGTGTCCCAAGAGGAGTTTTGGGATCCCAGGAGGGGAATTTTGGGGGGTCTCAAGGGAAATTTTGGGGTCCCAAGAGGATTTTTTGGGTCCTGGATGGGAATTTTGAGGTCCCAATAGGAATGTTGGGGGTCCCAAGAGGAATTTTGGGGTCCTGGATGGGAATTTTGGGGGTCCCAAGGAAAATTTTGGGGGTCCCAAGAAGAATTTTGAGGTCCCAGAGGAGAATTTTGGGGTCCCAGGAGGAATTTTGGGGTCCCAAGAGGAATTTTGGGGGTCCCAGAGGAGAATTTTGGGGTCCCAAGGGGAATTTTGGGGGTCCCAAGAGGAATTCTGGGGGTCCCAGGAGGAAAATTTTGGGGTCCCCACGAATTTTGAGGTCCCAAGAGGAATTTTGGGATCCCAGGAGGGGGAATTTTGGGGTCCAAGGGGAATTTTGGGGTCCCAAGAAGAATTCTGGGTGTCCCAAGAGGAATTTTGGGATCCCAGGAGGGGAATTTTGGGGTCCAAGGGGAATTTTGGGGTCCCAAGAGGAATGTTGGGGGTCACAAGAGGAATTTTGGGGTCCTGGATGAGAATTTTGGGGGTCCCAAGAGGAATTTTGGGGTCCCAAGGGGGAATTTTGGGGGGTCCCAAGAAGAATTTTGGGCTCCCAGGACAGAATTTTGGAACCCCAAACCAACCAAGACCCGACCCGAGGTGTTTTTATTGAAGCAGAAAACAAAAAAAAAGGGGGGTGGAGGGGTCCCCATTTCCCCCCCACAAAAAAACCCCAAAATCTGGGAAAAGGGGGAGGGGACACAAAGTGGGGGAGGGGTTCAGCCTCCCCAAAATGAAGTTTGGACCCCCCAAAAATGAGATTTGGACCCCAAAAAAAGGGGGGGGCTCCCCAAAACCGCCGCGTTGGTGGTGGGGGTCCCAAAAAAGGAAATGTGGGCGGGGCTTTGGTGGGGGAAGGGCTTGAGGTGGGGGGCGGGGCTTGTGATCGTTTGTGGGCGTGGCCTCGCGTGGCCCCGCCCCTCCTCACTCCTCCTTCTTGTCCCGGGGTCCGTCGTGAGCGGCCTGGGGGGGGAAATTTGGGGGGGTTTTGGGGGGGGTCTGGGGGGTTTTGGGGGGAGACGGGGGGATTTGGGGAGGGGCCTGGGAGGGATTTTTGGGGGATTTTTGGGGGTCCCAGGGGATTTTGGGGGTTCCAGGGGGGATTTTGGGGAATTTTGGGGGTCCCAGGGGATTTTTGGGGGAGGGGTCTGGGGTGATTGGATGGATTTTGGGGGGATTTTTGGGGGTCCCAGGGGGATTTTTGGGGGTCTGGGGGACACGGGGGGTTTTGGGGAGGGGCCTGGGGGAATTTTGGGGTCCCAGGGGATTTTGGGGGTGCTGGGTGAGTTTGGGAGGATTTTGGGGGCGATTTTTGGCTCCCCCCTGGTTATTTTTGGATTCCCTTGGGGGCATTTTTGGGGTCCCCAGGTCAATTTTAGGGTCCCCCGGGTCAGTTTTGGGTTTCCCCCAGACTTATTTTTGGGGCCCCCCGGGTGATTTTTGGGGGTCCCCCCGGGATATTTTGGGGGTCCCCCAGAATATTTTGGGGTTACCCCCGGGTCAGTTTTGGGCTCCCCCTCTGGGGATATTTTTGGGATTTCCATTGGATATTTTTAGGGCTCTCTCTGGGATATTTTGGACTCCCCCAGGGATATTTTTGGGGGTGTCTCCCAGGATATTTTGGGTCCCCCCGGGTGATTTTTTGGGGTTCCCTCAGGGATATTTTGGGCTCCCCAGGATATTTTTGGGATTTCCATTGGATATTTTTAGGGCTCTCTCAGGGATATTTTGGGCTCCCCCCAGGGATATTTTTGTGGTCTCTCCCAGGATATTTTGGGGTCCCCTCAGGGATATTTTGGGGCCCCCCCCGGGGATATTTTTGAGATTCCCATGGGATATTTTTGGGGTCTCCCCCAGGATATTTTGGGCCTCCCCCGGGTGATTTTGGGGTTCCCTCAGGGATATTTTGGGGCCCCCCCCTGGGGATATTTTTGGGATTTCCATTGGATATTTTTAGGGCTCTCTCTGGGATATTTTTGGGATTTCCATGGGATATTTTTGGGGTCTCCCCCAGGATATTTTGGTGTCCCCTCAGGGATATTTTTGGTGTCCCCCTCAGGGATATTTTTGGGCTCCCCCCGGGTGATTTTTGGGGTCTCCCCCAGGATATTTTGGGGCCCCCACGGGTGATTTTTGGGGTCCCCCCGGGATATTTGGCCCCCCTGACCTGCAGCTGCGCGTGCTGCTCCAGCAGCCGGTCGTACTCGCGGGTCAGACCCTGAGCCTGGCGCCGCATGGCCTGCACCTCGTTCTCGGCCTTCTGCAGGGCTGGGGGGGCAGGGTCACCCCAAAATCCATCCCAAAATACCCCCTGAACCCCAAAATCCACCCTGAACCCACCCCCAAATCCAGCCTGAACCCCCCAAACCCACCCAGAGCCCCCCCAAAATCCCCCCACGGCCTGCACCTCGTTCTCGGCCTTCTGCAGGGCTGGGGGGCAGGGTCACCCCAAAATCCATCCCATAATATACCCTGAACCCCAAAATCCACCCTGAACCCCCAAAATCCATCCCAAAATACCCCTGAACCCCAAAATCCACCCTGAACCCCAAAATCCATCCCAAAATACCCCCTGAACCCCAAAAATCCAGCCCCAAATCCACCCTGAACCCCCAAATCCACCCCCAAATCCAACCTGAACCCCCCAAACCCACCCAGAGCCCCCCAAATCCCCCCATGGCCTGCACCTCGTTCTCGGCCTTCTGCAGGGGCTGGGGGGCAGGGTCACCCCAAAATCCATCCCATAATATACCCTGAACCCCAAAATCCAGCCCCAAATCCACCCCTGAACCCCCAAAATCCATCCCAGAATACCCCCTGAACCCCAAAATCCACCCCCAAATCCAGCCTGAACCCCAAAATCCATCCCATAATACTCCCTGAACCCCCAAAATCCACCCCTCAGCTCTCTCAGACCCCCCAAATTTCCCCCCCAAATCCCTTTTTAAGTCCCCCAAATCCCCCAAAATTCCCCCAAAATTTGCCCCCAAATTCCACAAAATTCCCCCAAATCTCCCAAAATTCCTGAAAATTCCCCCAAAATTCCCTAAAAATCCCCCAAAAATTCCTCAAAATTTGCCCCCAAATTCCACAAAATTCCCCAAATCTCCCAAAATTCCTGAAAATTCCCCCAAAATTCCCTAAAAATCCCCCAAAATTCCCCCAAAAATCCTCCCCCAATCCCCCAAAATTCCTCAAAATTTCTTCAAATCTCCCCAAAATTCCCCCAAATTCCTCAAATTTCCCAACATCTCCCCATAATTCCTCAAAATTCCCCAAATTTCCCCAAAATCCCCCAAAATTTCTCAAAACTCCCAAATCTCCCAAAAATCCCCCAAAAATTCCCCAAATCTCCCAAAAATTCCCTAAAAATCTCCCCTAAATTCCTCAAATTTTCTCCCAAATCTCCCCAAAATACCTCAAAATTCTCAAAATTCCCCCAAAAATCCCCCCAAAATTCCCTAAAAATCCCCCCGAAATTCCTCGAGAATTCCCCCAAATATCCCTAAATTTTCCCAAAATTCCTCAAAACTCCCCAAATCTCCCAAAATCCCCCCAAAATTCCTCTAAAATTCCCCAAATATCCCCCAAATTCCTCAAAATTTTCCCAAACATCCCCAAATCCCCCAAAATTCCTCTTTAATCCACCCTAAAATCCCCCAAATTCCTCTTTAAACCTCAAAAACCCCCAAAAACACCTCAAAAAATTTGGATAAAACCCAAAAACCCCTAAAAAACTGAGATAAACCCTAAAAAAACCCCAAAATTTGGATAATCTCCAAAAGAACCCTAAAAAAAAATCAGGATAAACCCCCCCAAAAAATTAAGATTAAAAAAAAAAACCATTTAAAAAATTTGGATAAAACCCCAAAAAAACCCACTCAAAAATCAGAATAAAGCCTAAAAAATTGGGATAAAACCCAAAAAAACCTTCCAAAAATTCAGTATAAACCCCCAAAAAATTGGGATAAACCCCTAAAAAATTGAGATAAAACCCAAAAAAAATTGGGATAAACCCCCCAAAAATTGGGATAAAAATCCAAAAAATTCTCAAAAATTGGGACAAACCCCAAAAAATCCTCAAAAAAATCAAAATGAACCCCCAAAAACCCCTTAAAAAATCAGAATAAACCCCAAAAAATCAGGATAAAACTCCAAAGAATTGGGATAAACTCCAAAAAAACCTCAAAAAAACCATGAGAAATCCCAAAAAATTGGGATAAACCCCCATAAAATTGGGATAAAACCCAAAAAAATTCTCCAAAAATTGGGACAAACCCCAAAAAAACCCTCAAAAAATCATGAGAAATGCAAAAAAATTGGGATAAATCCCCCAAAAATTGGGATAAACACCTAAAAAAACTGGGATAGAACCGAAAAAAATTGGGATAAAACCCCCCAAAAATTTGGATAAACTCCCAAAAAATTGAGATAAAACCCTCAAAAATTGGGATAAAACCCCCAAAAATTGGGATAAAACCCAAAAAAAATTGAGATAAATCCCAAAAATTGGGATAAAACCCCCAAAAAATTGGGATAAAACCCCCAAAAAATTGAGATAAATCCCAAAAAAAATTGGGATAAAACCCAAAAATTGGGATAAAACCCAAAAAACTGAGATAAATCCCAAAAAAATTGAGATAAAACCCAAAAAATTGGGATAAAACCCCGAAAAAATTGGGATAAACTCCCAAAAAATTGGGATAAAACCCTCAAAAACTGGGATAAAACCCCCAAAAAATTGAGATAAAACCCCAAAAAGTTGGGATAAAACCCCCAAAAATTCTCCAAAAATCAGAATAAAACCCAAAAAATCCCTCAAAAAATCAAAATAAAACCCAAAAAAACCCTCAAAAAATAAAATAAAACCCAAAAGAACCCTCAAAAAATCAGAATAAACCCCAAAAAACCCCTCAAAAAATCAAAATATACCCCAAAAAATCCCTCAAAAAATCAAAATAAACCCCAAAAATCAGGATAAAACCCCCCAAAAAATTGTCTAAACCCCTGAGAGACCCCCCAAAAATTCCCCAAAATTCCCAAAATTCCCAAAATCCCCAAATTTCCCGTTCCCACCTTTCTTGCTGAGCTCCAGCTCCTCCTTCAGTGACTCCACCTTGGCCTTGAGGGTCTCGTTCTCGTCCCGGGTGGGGGAGGGGCCCCCCCCGGACTCCTGCAGCTGCTGGGGGCACAAAGGGTCAGCGATTTTTGGGGGGGCTCAGGAATTTTTGGGGTTCTGGAATTTTTGGGGGGGTTCAAGAATTTTTTGGGGGGAGTCTGAGGGGGTAAGGAAAATTTTTTGGGGGTTTTATCCTGATTTTTTGAGGGTTTAGTCTGATTTTTTTGGGGTTTTATCCCAATTTTTGGGGGTTTTTTGAGGTTATATTCTGATTTTTTAGGGTTTTTTTTGAGGTTTTATCCCAATTTTTAGGATTTTTTTTGAGGTTTTATCCCAATTTTTGGGGTTTTTTTTTGAGGTTTTATTCTGATTTTGGGGGGTTTTTTTTTGAGGTTTAATCCCAATTTTGGGGGGTTTTTTCGGAGGTTTTATCCCAATTTTTGGGGGTTCTTTTTTGAGGTTTTATTCTGATTTTTTTGGGGTTTTTTGAGGTTTTTATCCCAATTTTAGGATTTTTTTTGCGGTTTTATCCCAATTTTGGGGTTTTTTTTTGAGGTTTTATTCTGACTTTGGGGGGTTTTTTTTGAGGTTTTATCCCAATTTTTGGGGGTTTTTTCAGAGGTTTTATCCCAATTTTTGGGGGTTCTTTTTTGAGGTTTTATTCTGATTTTTTTGGGGTTTTTTTTGAGGTTTTATCCCAATTTTTAGGATTTTTTTTTGCGGTTTTATCCCAATTTTGGGGGTTTTTTTTGAGGTTTTATTCTGATTTTTTGGGGGTTTTTTTTGAGGTTTTATCCCAAATTTTTGGGTTTTTTTTTTTTTTTGAGGTTTTATTCTGATTTTTTAGGGGTTTTTTTTGAGGTTTTATCCCAATTTTTGGGGGGTTTTTTTGAGGTTTTATCCCAAATTTTAGGGTTTTTTTGAGGTTTTATCCCAATTTTTGGGTTTTTTTTTGAGGTTTTATTCTGATTTTTTGGAGGTTTTTTTTGAGGTTTTATCCCAATTTTGGGGGTTTTTTCTGAGGTTTTATCCCAATTTTGGGGGGTTTTTTTGAGGTTTTATCCCAATTTTTGGGGTTTTTTGAGGTTTTATCCCAAATTTTAGGGGGTTTTTTTGAGGTTTTATCCCAAGTTTTGGGGGTTTTTTGAGGTTTTATCCCAATTTTTGGGTTTTTTTTTGAGGTTTGATCCCAATTTTTAGGGTTTTTTTTTGAGGTTTTATCCCAATTTTTGGGGTTTTTTTTGAGGTTTTATCCCAATTTTTGGGGGTTTTTTTGAGGTTTTATCCCAATTTTTGAGGGGTTTTTTTGAGGTTTTATCCCAATTTTAGGGTTTTTTTTTGAGGTTTTATCCCAATTTTTGGGGTTTTTTTTGAGGTTTTATCCCAATTTTGGGGTTTTTTTGAGGTGTTATCCCAATTTTTTGGGGGTTTTTTGAGGTTTTATCTCAATTTTTGGGGGTTTTTTTTTGAGGTTTTATCCCAATTTTGGGGGGTTTTTTTTGAGGTTTTATCCCAATTTTGGGGGGTTTTTTTGAGGTTTTATCTCAATTTTTGGGGGTTTTTTTTTGAGGTTTTATCCCAATTTTGGGGTTTTTTTTTGAGGTGTTATCCCAATTTTTTGGGGGTTTTTTGAGGTTTTATCTCAATTTTTGGGGTTTTTTTGAGTTTTTATCCCAATTTTGGGGTTTTTTTTTGAGGTGTTATCCCAATTTTTGGGGTTTTTTTTTTTTTTTGAGGTTTATTCTGATTTTTTTGGGGTTTTTTGAGGTTTTATCCCAATTTTTGGGGTTTTTTCCGGAGGTTTTATCCCAATTTTTGAGGGTTTTTTTTGAGGTTTTATCCCAATTTTAGGGTTTTTTCTGAGGTTTTATCCCAATTTTTTTAGGGTTTTTTTTTGAGGTTTTATCCCAAATTTTAGGGTTTTTTTTTGAGGTTTTATCCCAATTTTTGGGGGTTCTTTTTGAGGTTTTATTCTGATTTTTTTGGGGGTTTTTTTGAGGTTTTTATCCCAATTTTTAGGATTTTTTTTACGGTTTTATCCCAATTTTGGGGTTTTTTTTTGAGGTTTTATTCTGACTTTGGGGGGGTTTTTTTGAGGTTTTATCCCAATTTTTTGGGGGTTTTTTCAGAGGTTTTATCCCAATTTTTGGGGTTCTTTTTTTGAGGTTTTATTCTGATTTTTTTGGGGTTTTTTTTGAGGTTTTATCCCAATTTTTTAGGATTTTTTTTTATGGTTTTATCCCAATTTTGGGGGTTTTTTTTTGAGGTTTTATTCTGATTTTTTGGGGGGTTTTTTTTGAGGTTTTATCCCAAATTTTTGGGTTTTTTTTTTTTTTTTTTGAGGTTTTATTCTGATTTTTTAGGGGTTTTTTTTGAGGTTTTATCCCAATTTTTGGGGGTTTTTTTTTGAGGTTTTATCCCAAATTTTAGGGTTTTTTTTGAGGTTTTATCCCAATTTTTGGGTTTTTTTTGAGGTTTTATTCTGATTTTTTGGAGGTTTTTTTTGAGGTTTTATCCCAATTTTGGGGGTTTTTTTCTGAGGTTTTATCCCAATTTTGGGGGGTTTTTTGAGGTTTTATCCCAATTTTTGGGGGTTTTTTGAGGTTTTATCCCAAATTTTAGGGGTTTTTTTGAGGTTTTTATCCCAAGTTTTGGGGTTTTTTTTGAGGTTTTATCCCAATTTTTGGGTTTTTTTTTTTGAGGTTTGATCCCAATTTTTAGGGTTTTTTTGAGGTTTTATCCCAATTTTTGGGGTTTTTTTTTGAGGTTTTATCCCAATTTTTGGGGGTTTTTTTTGAGGTTTTATCCCAATTTTTTGAGGGGTTTTTTTGAGGTTTTATCCCAATTTTAGGGTTTTTTTTTGAGGTTTTATCCCAATTTTTGGGGGTTTTTTTTCGAGGTTTTATCCCAATTTTGGGGTTTTTTTTGAGGTGTTATCCCAATTTTTTTGGGGGTTTTTTTGAGGTTTTATCTCAATTTTTGGGGGTTTTTTTTTGAGGTTTTATCCCAATTTTGGGGGTTTTTTTTTGAGGTTTTATCCCAATTTTGGGGGGTTTTTTTGAGGTTTTATCTCAATTTTTGGGGTTTTTTGAGGTTTTATCCCAATTTTGGGGTTTTTTTTGAGGTGTTATCCCAATTTTTTGGGGGTTTTTTTGAGGTTTTATCTCAATTTTTGGGGGTTTTTTTGAGTTTTTATCCCAATTTTGGGGTTTTTTTTGAGGTGTTATCCCAATTTTTGGGGTTTTTTTTTTTTTTTTGAGGTTTTATTCTGATTTTTTTGGGGTTTTTTGAGGTTTTATCCCAATTTTTGGGGTTTTTTCGGAGGTTTTATCCCAATTTTTGAGGGTTTTTTTTGAGGTTTTATCCCAATTTTAGGGTTTTTTTCTGAGGTTTTATCCCAATTTTTTAGGGTTTTTTTGAGGTTTTATCCCAAATTTTAGGGTTTTTTGAGGTTTTATCCCAATTTTTGGGGGTTCTTTTTTGAGGTTTTATTCTGATTTTTTTTGGGGGTTTTTTTTGAGGTTTTATCCCAATTTTTAGGATTTTTTTTTACAGGTTTTATCCCAATTTTGGGGGTTTTTTTTTGAGGTTTTATTCTGACTTTGGGGGGTTTTTTTTGAGGTTTTATCCCAATTTTTGGGGGTTTTTTCAGAGGTTTTATCCCAATTTTTGGGGGTTCTTTTTTTGAGGTTTTATTCTGATTTTTTTGGGGTTTTTTTGAGGTTTTATCCCAATTTTTAGGATTTTTTTTTTAGCGGTTTTATCCCAATTTTGGGGGTTTTTTTTGAGGTTTTATTCTGATTTTTTGGGGGTTTTTTTTTGAGGTTTTATCCCAAATTTTTTGGGTTTTTTTTTTTTTTTTTGAGGTTTTATTCTGATTTTTTAGGGGTTTTTTTGAGGTTTTATCCCAATTTTTTGGGGGTTTTTTTGAGGTTTTATCCCAAATTTTAGGGTTTTTTTGAGGTTTTATCCCAATTTTTGGGTTTTTTTTGAGGTTTTATTCTGATTTTTTTGGAGGTTTTTTTTGAGGTTTTATCCCAATTTTGGGGGTTTTTTCTGAGGTTTTATCCCAATTTTTGGGGGGTTTTTTTTGAGGTTTTATCCCAATTTTTGGGGTTTTTTGAGGTTTTATCCCAAATTTTAGGGGTTTTTTGAGGTTTTATCCCAAGTTTTGGGGTTTTTTGAGGTTTTATCCCAATTTTTGGGTTTTTTTTTTTGAGGTTTGATCCCAATTTTTAGGGTTTTTTTTTGAGGTTTTATCCCAATTTTTGGGGTTTTTTTTTGAGGTTTTATCCCAATTTTTGGGGGTTTTTTGAGGTTTTATCCCAATTTTTGAGGGGTTTTTTTTGAGGTTTTATCCCAATTTTAGGGTTTTTTTGAGGTTTTATCCCAATTTTTGGGGTTTTTTTTTCGAGGTTTTATCCCAATTTTGGGGTTTTTTTTGAGGTGTTATCCCAATTTTGGGGGGTTTTTTTTGAGGTTTTATCTCAATTTTTGGGGTTTTTTTGAGGTTTTATCCCAATTTTGGGGGTTTTTTTTTGAGGTTTTATCCCAATTTTGGGGGGTTTTTTGAGGTTTTATCTCAATTTTTGGGGTTTTTTGAGGTTTTATCCCAATTTTGGGGTTTTTTTTTGAGGTGTTATCCCAATTTTTTGGGGTTTTTGAGGTTTTATCTCAATTTTTGGGGTTTTTTTGAGTTTTTATCCCAATTTTGGGGTTTTTTTTTGAGGTGTTATCCCAATTTTTGGGGTTTTTTTTTTTTTTTGAGGTTTTATTCTGATTTTTTTTGGGGGTTTTTTTGAGGTTTTATCCCAATTTTTGGGGGTTTTTCGGAGGTTTTATCCCAATTTTTGAGGGGTTTTTTTGAGGTTTTATCCCAATTTTAGGGTTTTTTCTGAGGTTTTATCCCAATTTTTTAGGGGTTTTTTGAGGTTTTATCCCAAATTTTAGGGGTTTTTGAGGTTTTATCCCAATTTTTGGGGTTTTTTTTTCTGAGGTTTTATCCCAATTTTGGGGTTTTTTTTGAGGTGTTATCCCAATTTTTTGGGGGTTTTTTTGAGGTTTTATCTCAATTTTTAGGGTTTTTTTTGAGGTTTTATCCCAATTTTGGGGGTTTTTTTTTGAGGTTTTATCCCAATTTTGGGGGGTTTTTTGAGGTTTTATCCCAATTTTGGGGTTTTTTTTTGAGGTGTTATCCCAATTTTTTTGGGGGTTTTTTGAGGTTTTATCTCAATTTTTGGGGTTTTTTTGAGTTTTTATCCCAATTTTGGGGTTTTTTTGAGGTGTTATCCCAATTTTTGGGGTTTTTTTTTTTTTTTTGAGGTTTTATTCTGATTTTTTTGGGGGTTTTTGAGGTTTTATCCCAATTTTTGGGGTTTTTTCGGAGGTTTTATCCCAATTTTTGAGGGTTTTTTTTGAGGTTTTATCCCAATTTTAGGGTTTTTTTCTGAGGTTTTATCCCAATTTTTTAGGGTTTTTTTGAGGTTTTATCCCAAATTTTAGGGTTTTTTTGAGGTTTTATCCCAATTTTTGGGGGTTCTTTTTTGAGGTTTTATTCTGATTTTTTTGGGGTTTTTTGAGGTTTTATCCCAATTTTTAGGATTTTTTTTGCGGTTTTATCCCAATTTTGGGGTTTTTTTTGAGGTTTTATTCTGACTTTGGGGGGTTTTTTTTGAGGTTTTATCCCAATTTTTGGGGGGTTTTTTCAGAGGTTTTATCCCAATTTTTGGGGGTTCTTTTTTGAGGTTTTATTCTGATTTTTTTTGGGGTTTTTTTGAGGTTTTATCCCAATTTTTTAGGATTTTTTTTTTATGGGTTTTATCCCAATTTTGGGGTTTTTTGAGGTTTTATTCTGATTTTTTTGGGGGTTTTTTTGAGGTTTTATCCCAAATTTTTGGGTTTTTTTTTTTTTTTTGAGGTTTTATTCTGATTTTTTTAGGGGGTTTTTTTTTGAGGTTTTATCCCAATTTTTGGGGGTTTTTTTGAGGTTTTATCCCAAATTTTAGGGTTTTTTTTGAGGTTTTTATCCCAATTTTTGGGTTTTTTTTGAGGTTTTATTCTGATTTTTTTGGAGGTTTTTTTTTGAGGTTTTATCCCAATTTTGGGGGTTTTTTCTGAGGTTTTATCCCAATTTTGGGGGGTTTTTTGAGGTTTTATCCCAATTTTTGGGGTTTTTTGAGGTTTTATCCCAAATTTTAGGGGTTTTTTTTTGAGGTTTTATCCCAAGTTTTGGGGTTTTTTTGAGGTTTTATCCCAATTTTTGGGTTTTTTTTTGAGGTTTGATCCCAATTTTTAGGGTTTTTTTTGAGGTTTTATCCCAATTTTTGGGGTTTTTTTTTGAGGTTTTTATCCCAATTTTTGGGGTTTTTTTTGAGGTTTTATCCCAATTTTTGAGGGGGATTTTTTGAGGTTTTATCCCAATTTTAGGGTTTTTTTTTGAGGTTTTATCCCAATTTTTGGGGTTTTTTTTTCGAGGTTTTATCCCAATTTTGGGGGTTTTTTTTTGAGGTGTTATCCCAATTTTGGGGGGTTTTTTTTGAGGTTTTATCTCAATTTTTGGGGTTTTTTGAGGTTTTATCCCAATTTTGGGGGTTTTTTTTGAGGTTTTATCCCAATTTTGGGGGGTTTTTTTGAGGTTTTATCTCAATTTTTGGGGTTTTTTTTTGAGGTTTTATCCCAATTTTGGGGTTTTTTTTTGAGGTGTTATCCCAATTTTTTGGGGGTTTTTTGAGGTTTTATCTCAATTTTTGGGGTTTTTTTTGAGTTTTTATCCCAATTTTGGGGTTTTTTTTTGAGGTGTTATCCCAATTTTTGGGGTTTTTTTTTTTTTTGAGGTTTTATTCTGATTTTTTTTGGGGGTTTTTTTGAGGTTTTATCCCAATTTTTGGGGGTTTTTTCGGAGGTTTTATCCCAATTTTTTGAGGGTTTTTTTTGAGGTTTTATCCCAATTTTAGGGTTTTTTTCTGAGGTTTTATCCCAATTTTTTTAGGGGTTTTTTTTGAGGTTTTATCCCAAATTTTAGGGGGTTTTTTGAGGTTTTATCCCAATTTTTGGGGGTTCTTTTTTGAGGTTTTATTCTGATTTTTTTAGGGTTTTTTTGAGGTTTTATCCCAATTTTTGGGGGTTTTTTCCGGAGGTTTTATCCCAATTTTTGAGGGGTTTTTTTTGAAGTTTAATCCCAATTTTAGGGTTTTTTTGAGGTTTTATCCCAATTTTGGGGGGTTTTTTTTGAGGTTTTATCCCAAATTTTAGGGTTTTTTTTGAGGTTTTATCCCAATTTTTGGGGTTTTTTTGAGGTTTTATTCTGATTTTTTAGGGTTTTTTTGAGGTTTTATCCCAATTTTTAGGGGTTTTTTTTGAAGTTTTATCCCAATTTTTTGGGGGTTTTTTTTTGAGGTTTTATCCCAATTTTGGGGGTTTTTTTTGAGGTTTTATCCCAATTTTTAGGGTTTTTTGATGTTTTATCCCAATTTTGGGGGGTTTTTTTTGAGGTTTTATCCCAATTTTAGGGGTTTTTTTTGGTGGATTTATCCCGATTTTTTTGAGGGTTTTTATAATGATTTTTTGGGGTTTATCCCAATTTTTTGAGGTTTATCCTGATTTTTTCAGTGTTTTTTGGGGTTTATCCAAATTTTTGGGGATTTATCCCGACTTTGGCGTTTTTTTTAGGGTTTTATCCCAATAAAACCTCATTTTATTCTGATTTTTGGGGTTTTTATCCCAATTTTTTGGGTTTTATCCTGATTTTTTGAGATTTTTTTTAAGCTTGATCCCTATTTTTGGGATTTTTTTGAGATTTTTTTTAGGCTTGATCCCAATTTTTGGGGTTTTTTTGAGGCTTTATCCCAATTTTTGGAAAGGGTTTTTTTTTTTAGGATTTTATTCTGATTTTTTCAGGGTTTTTTGGGGCTTATCCTGATTTTTTGAGAGTTTTTCATGATTTTTTGGGGATTTATCCCCATTTTTTGGGTTTTTTTGGGGGCAGTTTATCCTGATTTTTGAAGGTTTTTTGAGTTTAATCCTGATTTTTTTGAGTATTTTTTTAGGGTTTATCCCAATTTTTTTTTGTTTGATGTTTGAAGGTTTTTTTCAGGTTTATCCCAATTTTTGAGAAGTTTTTTGGGGTTTATCCTGATTTTTTAGAAGAATTTCCAGGAATTTTTTGATGCTTATTCAAATATTTCTGAAATACTTTCCCAACCATTCTTGAGTTACAAACTCAACTTTTTTTGGAGGTTTTTCTGGAAATATTTTGAGGAATTTTTGATGTTTATTCAAATTTTTTTTTTCATTTCTTTTCCAACCATTTTTAATTTACCAACTCAACTTTTTTGATTTTTTTTTTAATATTTTCAGAACTTTTTGATGTTCAACCAAATATTTTAAAAACATTTTAACCATTTTTTAGTCACAAACTGAGCATTTTGAGTGCTTTTTTGGGAATATTTTCAGAAATTTTTGAGTTACAAATTCAACTTTTTTTGGCTTTTTTGGGGAATATTTTCTATCTATCTCAATGATTTTTTTAACCAATCTCTCAGGATTTTTGGGGCGATATTTTTAGGTTTCCCCAGGTGTTTTTAGGAATTTTTTGGGTTGTTTTTTACGTTCCTGAGGGGTGTCAGTGAATTTTTTCACTGCTTTTCCAAACATTTTTGAGTTAGAAATGGAATTTTTTTGTTTGATTTTTTTTCAGGGATATTTTCAACCCATCTCAATGATTTTTTTTAACCAATCACTCAGGATTTTTGGGGGATATTTTTAGGGTACCCCAGGTGTTTTTAAGGTACCCCAGGTATTTTTAGGGAGTATTTTGGGCTGTTTTTACATTCCTGAGGGCATCATTGTCCTCCAGGGAGTTGCTAAATTCAACTTTTTTTTGGGGGTTTTTTTTCAGGAATATTTTCAACCCATCTCAATGATTTTTTTGAACCAATCACTCAGGGTTTTTGGGGGGATATTTTTAGGTTTCCCGGGTGTTTTTAGGGTGTTTTTTACCTTCCTCAGGGAATTACAAACCAAATTTTTTGTTTTTTTTCCAGGAATATTTTCAACCCATCTCAATGATTTTTTTAACCAATCACTCAGGATTTTTGGGGGATATCTTTAAGGTACCCCAGGTGTTTTTAAGGTGTTTTTAGGGTGTATTTTGGGCTGGTTTTTACCTTCCTGAGGGCGTCGTTGTCCTCCAGGTACTGCCGCGCGGCCTGGCTGGCGCCCTCGGCCTGCTTGCGGAAGGCCTGGCTGGAGGCGCCCAGCGCGGCCTGGGCCGAGATCAGCGTCACCAAACGCCTCAGGAGGCTGAGGGGGGAGAAATGGGGGTCAGGGGCACCCCAAAATGGGGCTCAGGGATCCCCAAAATCCCTCAGAGCCCCCCCCAGGCCTGTTCAAGCAAGGCCTGGCTTGAGGCCTTGAGTGCGGCCTAGGCCGAGATCAGCGTCACCAAACGCCTCAGGAGGCTGAGGGGGGAGAAATGGGGGTCAGGGACACCCCAAAATGAGGTTAGGGACACCCCAAAATGGGCTCAGGGACACCCCAAAATCGCTCAGAGCCCCCCAGAGCTGACTCAAGCAAGGCCTGGCTTGAGGCCTTGAGTGAGGCCTAGGCCGAGATCAGCGGCACCAAACGCCTCAGGAGGCTGAGGGGGCAGAAATGGGGGTCAGGGGCACCCCAAAATGAGGTTAGGGACACCCCAAAATGGGCTCAGGGACACCCCAAAATCCCTCAGAGCCCCCCCCAGGCCTGTTGGAGTGAGGCCTGGCTTGAGGCCTAGAGCGCAGCCTAGGCTGAGATCAGCGGCACCAAACGCCTCAGGAGGCTGAGGGGGCAGAAGGGGGGTCAGGGATCCCAAAATGGGCTCAGGGACTCCCCAAAATGGGTTCAGGGACACCCCAAAATGAGTTCAGGGACTCCCCAAAATCCTCCAGAGCTCCCTGGGCCTGTTGGAGTGAGGCCTGGCTTGAGGCCTTGAGTGCGGCCTAGGCTGAGATCAGCTGAGGGGGGATAAAAATTAGGTTCAAGGATCCCAAAATGGGGGCCAAGAATCCTGAATTGGGGGTTCAGGGACACCCCAAAATTGGCTCAGGGACACCCCAAAATCCTCCAGAGCTCCCCCAGAGCTCCCTGGGCTTGTTGGTGTGAGGCCTGGCTTGAGGCCTTGAGTGCGGCCTAGGCCGAGATCAGCGGCACCAGAAGCCTGAGGAGGCTGAGGGGAAGGGATAAAAATGGGGTTCAGGGATCCCCAAAATGGGGGGTTTAGGGACTCCCCCAAAATGGGGGTTCAGGGATCCCCAAAATGGGGGTTCAGGGACTCCCCAAAATGGGGGTTCAGGGACACCCCAAAATGGGGCTTTAGGGATCCCCAAAATTCTCCTGAATCCCCCCAGAGCCCCCTCCACCCCCCCAAATCCTACACACCCTTCCAGCCCCTAGCCAGATTGTGTCTGGGGACCCCCCAAATTGTGGCTGGGACCCCCCAAATGGTGTCTGGGACCCCCAAAATGACTCCAGCCCCCCAAATGCGTGTCTAGGATCCCCCAAATTGTGGCTCCAGCCCCCGAAATCATGTCTAGGACCCCCAAATTTTGTCTGGGACCCCCCAAATTTGGGCTGGAACCCTCCAAATCGTGTCTAGGACCCCTCAAATCACATCTGGATCCCCCCAAATTGTGTCTGGAACCCCCAGACTCACAAGGAGAGCAGCAGGGAGAGCCCAGCCCCTCCCATCCTCCTGAATTGTGTCTGGGACCCCCCAAATCATTTCTAGGACCCCCCAAATTGTGGCTGGGACCACCAAACTCCCAAGGAGAGCAGCAGGGATAACCCAGCCAGGTACAGCCCCTTGCCACCCCCCAAAACTGCTCCTACCCCTCCCAGCCCCCCAAATTGTGGCTGGGACCCCCAAATGGGGCTGGGACCCCCAAATTGGGGCTGGGACCCCCAAAACCCTCCCCAGACTCACAAGGAGAGCAGCAGGGAGAAGCCAGCCCCCTCCCATCCCCCTAAATTGTGTCTGGGACCCCCCAAATCGTGTCTGGGGACCCCCCAAATTGTGTCTGGGACCCCCAAATTGTGTCTGGGATTCCCCCAAATTGTAGCGGGGACCCCCCAAAACCCTCCCCCAGACTCACAAGGAGAGCAGCAGGGAGAAGCCAGGCCCCTCCCATCCCCCAAATGCGTGTCTGGGACCCCCCCAAATGGTGGCTGGGACTCCCCAAATCACATCTGGGACCCCCAAATGGTGTCTGGGACCCCCAGACTCACAAGGAGAGCAGCAGGGAGAAGCCAGCCCCTCCTATCCCCCAAATCGTGTCTGGGACTCCCCAAATTGTGTCTGGGATCACCCAAATCGTGTCTGGGACCCCCAAAATGGCTCCAGCCCCCCAGATCATATCTGGGAGCCCCCAAAAGGTGTTTGGGACCCCCAGACTCACAAGGAGAGCAGCAGGGAGAAGCCAGCCCCTCCCATCCCCCAAATCGTGTCTGGGACCCCCCAAATCACATCTGGGACCCCCAAATCACATCTGGGACCCCCCAAAAGGTGTCTGGGACCCCCAGACTCACAAGGGAGAGCAGCAGGGAGAAGCCAGGCCCCTCCCATCCCCCAAATCGTGTCTGGGACCCCCCAAATTGTGTCTGGGATCATCCAAATCGTGTCTGGGATCCCCCAAATTGTGGCTGGGACCCCCAAACCCTCCCCAGACTCACAAGGAGAGCAGCAGGGAGAAGCCAGCCCCCTCCCATCCCCCAAATCGTGCCTGGGACCCCCAAATCACATCTGGGACCCCCAAATCACATCTGGGACCCCCAGACTCACAAGGAGAGCAGCAGGGAGAAGCCAGCCAGGTAGAGGTTCCTCTGGGCCCGGAAGAGTTTCATGTGGAAATGCTCCAGGGCGGCCGGGCTGGAGCTCAGCCCCCTCTCCCCCACGCTGTACTTACGGGTTTTCCCGCAGGGCGTCCTGGGGTGGGGGAGGGGCGGGAGTCAGCACGAGGGGCTACGACCCCCCAAATCCTCCAAGACCCCCAAAAGTTTTTAATTAAATTCTCAGTTCCAAGGAATACCCCAAAGGGTCATTAAAATGAAAAGAAGATTTTTTTCCATGTGTGGGGATGACACAAATTGGGAACCCCTCAGATCCTCCAGGACCCTTCCAAGATCCCCCAAAAATTTTTTTTAATAAAATTCTCAGCTCTAAGGAACACCCCAAAGGTCAAGAAAAAGAAAAAAACAATTTCTCATTTGTGTTGGGAGGCACAAATTTGGACTCCCCAGATCCTCCAGGACCCTCCCAAGACCCCCAAAATTTTAAACAAAATTCTCAGTTTTAGGGAATCCCCCAGGATCATAAAAGGGAAATTAAATTTTTTTCCATGTGTGGGATGACACAAATTTGGGACCCCCTAAATCCTCTAGGACCCTTCCAGGACCCCCCAAAAATTTTCAAATAAAATTCTCAGTTCCAAGGAACACAAATTGGGACCCCACCCAAAATCCTCCAGGACCCTCCCAAGACCCCAAAAAATTTTTTAAATAAAATTCTCAGTTCCAGGGAACACAAACTGAGACTCCCCCACCCAAATCCTCCAGGGACCCCCCCAAATTCCTGAGGAATCTCCCTCAGAGAATTCTCAGTTTTAGGGAATCCCTCCAAGGTGATAAAAAAAGCAAATCTTTGTTTTTGTTGAGGGGCACAAATTGGGAACCCCGAAATCCTCCAGGACCTTCCCAAGATCCCCCAAAATTTTTTTAAATCAAATTTTCATTTTTAGGGACCCCCCCAGGGTGGGTGGAGCCCCCAGACCCACCGAGCAGCAGCAGCACCAGGATGATGATGAGCACGATGAAGAAAGTGTTGCCATAGGCCACGGCCAGAGCCACGAGGCGCGAACGGAAAATCTTCTGCCATCTGAGGAGGGGGAGAGAGGAGCTGAGACCCCCCCCCAAATTCCTGGGGAACCCCCAAATTCCTGGGGAACCCCCAAATTCCTGGGGAACCCCCAAAGGAAACCCCAAATTCCAAAGGAATCCCCAAATTTCAAGGGAATCCCCAAATTCCTGGGGAACCCCCAAATTCCTGGGGAACCCCTAAATTCCTGGGGAACCCCCAAATTCTGGGGAACCCCCAAGGGAAACCCCCCAAATTTCAAGGGAATCCCCAGATTTCAAGGGAATCCCCAAATTCCTGGGGAACCCCAAATTCCTGGGGAACCCCTAAATTCCTGGGGAACCCCCAAATTCCTGGGGAACCCCCAAGGAAACCCCCAAATTCCAAGGGAATCCCCAAATTTCAAGGGAATCCCCAAATTCCTGGGGAACCCCAAAATTTCAAGGGGAAACCCCAAACTTCAAGGGGAAACCCCAAACTTCAAGGGAACCCCCAAATTTCAAGGGAATCCCCAAATTTCAAAGGGAATCCCCAAATTTCAAGGGAAGCCCCCAAATTTTAAGGAAACGCCCAAATTTCAAAGGGAACCCCAAATTCTGGGAAACCCCCAAATTTCAAGGAAATCCCCAAATTCCTGGGAATCCCCAAATTTTAAGGAGAACCCCCAAATTCCTGGGGAACCCCCAAATTTCAAGGGGAACCCCCAAATTTTCAAGGGAACCCCCAAATTTCAAGGGAAACCCCAAAGTCCTGGGAAATCCCCAAATTTCAAGGAAATCCCCAAATTTCAAGGGAAACCCCAAATTCCTGGGGAACCCCAAATTTCAAGGAAATCCCCAAATTCCTGGGAATCCCCAAATTTCAAGGGAATCCCCAAATTTCAAGGGAATCCCCAAGTTTCAAGGGAAGCCCCAAATTTTAAGGAATCCCCAAATTCCTGGGAAACCCCCAAATTTTAAGGAAATCCCCAAATTTCAAGGGGAACCCCAAATTTTAAGGAAACCCCCAAATTTCAAGGAAACCCCCAAATTTAAAGGGAAATCCTCAAATAAAAGAGGAACCCCAAATTCCTGAGGAACCCCCAAATTTCAAGGAAACCCCCAAATTCCTGGGGAATCCCCAAATTTCAAGGGAACCCCCAAATTCCTGGGAAATCCCCAAATTTTAAGGGAATCCCCAAATTTTTTGTGTTGGGGGGGCGCAAATTGGGACATCCCAAAAATCCTCCAGGACCCCCAAAATATTTTAAATAAAATTCTGAGTTCTAAGGAACATAAATTGGGATCCCCCAGGATGATCAGGATCCTCCCAAAAATCCTCCAGGACACCCCAAAATTTTTTTTTTAATAAAATTTTCAATTCCAGGGAACATAAATTGGGATCTCCCAGGACACCCCAAAATTTTTTGAAATAAAATTTTAATTTCCAAATAAACTCCTCAGAATCATTAAAAAGAAAAAAACATAGCATTACACCCTCCCCACTTTCTTTACGACCCCCTTCCCCAATTTTAGGGACCCCTCCCCAATTTTAGGACCCCTCCCAATTTTAGGGACCCCTCCCCAATTTTTAGAGACCCCTCCCCCAATTTTAGGGACCCCTCCCCCACTTTTAGGACCCCTCCTCAAATTTAGGGACCCCTCCCCACTTTTAGGAATCTGTCCCCCATTTTTTAGCGACCCTCCCCCCACTTTTTAGGACCCCTCCCCACGTTTAGGGACCCCTCCTCAAGTTTAGCGACCCCTCCCCCACTTTTACGACCCCTTCTCAAATTTAGGGACCCCTCCCCCAATTTTAGGGACCCGTCCCCCAATTTTAGCGACCCCTCCCCACTTTTAGGGATCCCTCCCCCACCTTTAGGACCCCTCCCCAATTTTAGGAACCCATCCCCCAATTTTAGGGACCCCTCCCCATGTTTAGGACCCTCCTCCAAGTTTAGTGACCCTCCCAATTTTTAGGACCCCTCCCCAATTTCAGGAATTCATCCCCCACTTTTAGGGACCCTTCTCCAATTTTAGCGACCCCTCCCCACTTTTTAGGGACCCTCCCCCCTCACCTGGCCGGAGACACGAAGGGAACGCAGAGCAGCAGCACCAAGAAAACCTCCGCGTACAGGAACGTGGCCACCGCCGTCCACTGCAGGCTCATGGCGGCCTGAGGGGGGGCGCGGGCAGCGATGGGGGACGCGGTTTGAGGAACCGGGACCCCAAAATCCCCTCAGGAACCCCCCAAAAAACCCCCCAAACCCGCCCCTCCCCCACCTCCCTCACCCTCCGCTGCGGCTCCGCCCACACGGAAGTAAAATGCGGAAGCGCCACCCACGCGCTGAGGGAAGCGACCAATCAGAGCAAAAGGCGGGAATAATTCAATGACGTCACATCCACTCGCTAGTTTACCCTCCCACACGCCCGGGAAAGTTTAATAATAATTCAACAAATTGAAATGAAATCATTTCGCTGTTAAATCACGTTAAATTTGCATCAATTTCAGCGTTAATAAAATTAGCAATATTTGTCTTATAAATTAATGTTATTAAAACAAAACCGCGCCTCATTCGCAGCGTTCACTCCCCCCATTAACAGCAATGCGTTCGTCCCACGCTGTAGCCACGCCCACTCCTCGCCCTCAGCCAATCAGCGCCCAGCCCGCGATTTGATTGACAGCTCTGGACGCGTTTAATGCATTTATTGAGGGGGGCGCCGGGACCCCCGGAATTTGGGGAGATTTGTGAGGGGATTTTGGAGGTCCAAAGGGAATTTGGGGGGTCCTGAGGGGATTTTTGGGAGGGTCCCCAAAAAGGGATTTTTGGGGGATCCTGGGGGAGTCCCAAAAGGGATTTTTGGGGGGTCCCAAAGGGATTTTTTGAGGGTCTTGGGGGGTTCCAAAGGGGATTTTTGGGGGGTCCCAAAGGTGATTTTTGGGGGTCCTGGGGGGTCCCAAAAGGGATTTTTGGGGGGATCCTGGGGGGTTCCAAAGGGATTTTTGGGGGGTCTCAAAAGTGATTTTTGGGGGGTCCTGGGGGGAGTCCCAAAAAGGATTATTTTGGGGGGGGTCACAAAACGGATTTTTTTGGGGGGTCCTGGGGGTCCCAAAGATATTTTTGGGGGGTCCCAAAAGTGATTTTTGGGGGGTCCGGGGAGGATCCTGAGGGGGATTTTGGGGGGGTACCAAGTGGGATTTTTTGGGGGGTCCCAAAGGAATTTTTGGGGGTTCCTGAGGGGGGTCCCAAAGGGATTTTTGGGGAGGGTCCCAAAAGGGATTTTTAGGGGGTCCTGGGGGATCCCAAAGGGATTTTTTGGGGGATCCCGGGGGGTTCCAAAGGGGATTTTGGGGGTCACCAAAAGAATTTTTGGGGGCTCCTGAGGGGGGTTCAAAGGGAATTTTGGGGTGCTGAAAGATTTAAAGGCCGAATCTGTGAGAAATTCAAGGAGGATTTTGAGGATCCCCAAAATTCGTGGGGGGAATCTTTTGAGGGGAATCCCGGCCAGGGTGGGGAGGGGTCTCAACCAGGACCCCCCAAAAACAACAATCCCAGCAGGACCCCCGATCACCCCCAAGCGCCACCAGCTGGGCTCGAGGGGGGAGGAACGTTTTTTGGGGGGTCGGGGGATTTTGGGGGTCCCGGGGGGCTCGCATGGCGGCTGCCCGGGGCTCCAGTCGCTAGGGGGCTGCTTGAGGAGGAAAAGGGTTAAAAGGGTTTTGGGGGGAACCCCCAAAAATCCCTCCCAAAAATCCCCTCCCCCCCTCACCTGTCCGCGTGATCGCTCGGGGGTGGGGGAGGGCGTTCCACAGTCTGGGGGGGGAATGGGGGGAGGGGTGAGGAGGGGAGGGGAGGGGTGAGACCCTCCCCCAATATTCCAAATATCCCCCTGGAGTTTCTCGTTAAAGCAGCAAAATCTGCCCAAAATCTGCCCAAAATCGCCCCCAAAATTCACCTAAAATTCACCCCAAGATCTGCCCAAAATCGCCCCAAAAATCTGCCCAAAAATCGCCCCAAAACTCTGCCCAAAAATCATCCCAAAATGCACCCAAAATCGCCCCAAAAATTCACCTAAAATCGCCCCAAAATTCACCTAAAATTCACCCAAAATCTGCCCAAAATCGCCCCAAAATTCACCTAAAATTCACCCAAAATCTGCCCAAAATCACCCCAAAATTCACCCCAAGATCTGCCCAAAATGTACCAAAAATCGCCCTAAAATCACCCCAAAACTCACCCAAAATCGCCCCAAAAATCTGCCCAAAATCGCCCTCAAACTTCAGGGCTCCCCAAAATCGGCCCCAAAGCGTGCCCTAAAATCATCCCAAAATCACCCCAAAAATCTGCCCAAAAATCAACCAAAAATCGCCCCAAATTCTGCCCCAAATCACCCCAAAATCATCCCAAAATCTGCCCCAAATTCAACCAAAATCGCCCCTACAAAATTCTGCCCTAAAATCGCTACAAACTCAGGCCCCAAAATAAGCCTAAACTCAGCCCCTAAAATCACCCCCAAAGACCCTGCCTAAAATCATCCCTGAAAATCGCCCCAAATTCTGCCCCAAATGGCCCCTAAAATTCACCCAAAATCATCCCAAAATCACCCCCAAAATCTGCACAAAATTACCCCAAAGTTACCCCCAAAAAATCGCCCCAAAATCACCCCCAAAATCTGCCCCAAAATCGCCCCAAATCACCCCAAAAATCTGCTGAAAATCGCCCCAAATTCACCCCAAAATCTGCAGAAAATTCACCCAAAATCTGCCCAAGATCTCCATCCCAGACCCCCAAATTTCCCTAAAATCCCCCCAGACCCCCAAAATTTCCTCCCGGGACCCCCCAGATTTTCCCCCTCAGACCCTCAAAATTCCCTCCAGGTCCCCCTAGAATTCCCCCAGCCCTCCCCTAAAATTCCCCCAGGACCCCCAAAATTCCCACCCCAAAATCCCCCCAGACCCCCAATTCTCACCCCCAGACCCCCAAATCCCCCCCAAATTCCCACCCCAAAATCCCCCCAGACACCCCCAAAATTCCTCCCCGGACCCCCCAAATTCCTCCCCAAGACCCCCCAAAATTCCCCCAGACCCCCCTAAAATCCCTCCCAGGACCCCCCAAAATTCCTCCCCCCAAACCCCCAAAATTCCCCCAGCCCCTCCCTAAAATCCCCCTCAGATCCCCAAAATTCCTCCCAGGACCCCCAAAATTCCTCCCCCAGACCTCCCCAAAATTCCCCCCAGACCCCCCAAAATCCACACCTGGACCCCCCAAATTTCTCCCCCAAACCCCCCAAAATCCCACCCAGAACCCCCCCAAATCCCACCCCAAATTCCCCAAATTCCCACCCCAAACCCCCAAATTTTTCCCCCTCAGAGCCCCCAAAATTCCCTCCAGATCCCCAAAATCCCCCAGGACCCCCCCTCAATTCCCCCCTCAGACCCCCAAAATTCTCCCCCAGGACCTCCAAAATTCCCACCCCAAAATCCCCCCCAGACCCCCAATTCTCACCCCAGACCCCCCAAATCCCCCCAAATTCCCCTCCACAATCCCCCCAGACACCCCCCAAAATTCTCCCCCGGACCCCCAAATTCCTCCCCCAGACCCCCCCCAAATTCCCCTCCAGAATCCCCCAAATTCCCCCCAACCCCAAAATTTCCCCAGATTCCTAAAATCCCCCTCAGATCCTCCAAAATTCCTCCCAGGACTAAATTCCCCCCAGACCCCCCAAAATCCCACCCGAACCCCCCCAAATTCCCACCCCCAAACCCCCAAATTTCCCCCTCAGAGCCCCAAAATTCCCTCAGATTCCCTAAAATCCCCCAAAAAGCCCCCAAATTTTCCCCCTGACCCCAAAATCCCCCGAGACTCCCTAAAATCACCCCCAGGACCCCCCAAAATTCTCCCCCAACCCCCCAAATCCCACCCCAAAATCCCCAAATTCCCCCCAGACACCCCCAAAAATTCCCCCGGACCCCCCAAATCTCCCCCAGACCCCCTAAAATCCCCCCCGACCCCCAAAAATTCCCCGCCCTCGGACCCCCAAATTCCTCCTCAGATCCCCAAAATTCCTCCCAGGACCCCCAAATTTCCCCCCCAGACCCCCAAATTTTCCTCCCCGACCTAAAAATCTACCCCCAGACCCCCCAAAATCCCCAGACCCCCCTAAAATCCCTCCCAGGACTAAAATTCCCTCCCCAAACCCCCAAAATTCCCCCAGACCCCCAAATTCCCCCTGGACCCCCAAATTCCCCGAAGCCCCCCAAAATCCACGAACCCTGAAATCCCACCCCAAATTCCCCCAAATTCCCACCCCCAAACCCCCAAATTTTTCCCCCTCAGAGCCCCAAATTCCTCCAGATACCCCAAATTCCCCCTGGACCCCGTAAATTCCCCCCCTCAGACCCCCCAAAATCCCCCCAGGACCCCCAAAATTCCCACCCCAAAATCCCCCCAGACCCCCCAATTCTCACCCCCCAGACCCCTAAATCCCCCAAATTCCCACCCCAAAATCCCCCAGACACCCCCAAAATTCCTCCCCGGACCCCCAGATTCCTCCCCAGACCCCATAATCCCCCGGACTAAAATCCCTCCCAGGATCCCAAATTCCTCCCCACTGGACCCCCCCAAATTCCCCCCAGAAGCCCCCAAATTTCCTCCCCCAAACCCCCCCAGGATCCCCAGGACCCCAAATTCCCACCCCAAATTCCCTCCCCAGACCCCCAAAATCCCCCCATCGTCCCTAGAATTTCCCCCAGGACCCCCAAAAATTCTCCCCCAGCTAATCCCACCCCAAAAGTCCCCCAAAGTTCACAAAGCCCCCAGGTGCTGCCCCAAAATTTCCCTCCAGATCCCCAGAGTCCCCCTGGACCCCGTAAATTCCCCCTCAGACATCCGACCCCCAAAATTCAAAGTCCCCCCAGACCCCCAATTCTCACCCCCAGACCCCCAAATCTAAATTCCCCTCCACAATCCCCCAGACACCCCCAAAAATTTCGGACCCCCAAATTCTCCCCAGACCCCTAAAATCCCTCCCAGGACCCCAAAAATTCCTCCTCCCAGGACCCCCAATTCCTCCCCCAGACCTCCGAAATTCCCCAGACCCCCAAAATCCACCTGGACTATTTCTCCCCCAAAGCCCCCAAAATCCCGCGGAGCCCTAAATCCCACCCCAAATTCCCCAAATTCCCACCCCCAAACCCCCAAAATTTTTCCCCTCAGAGCCCCAAAATTCCCTCCAGATCCCCAAATTCCCCCTGGACCCCGTAAATTCCCCCTCAGACCCCCAGTCCCCCCAGGACCCCCAAAATTCCTGATCCCCCAGACCCCAATTCTCACTAGACCCCAAATCCCCAAATTCCCACCCCACAATCTAGACACCCCAAAATTCCCCAGGCTAAAAATCCCTCAGGATCCCCAAAATTCCTCCCAAAACCCCCAAAATCCCCTGGACCCCCAATTCGGACCCCCAAAGTTCTCCCCAGACCCCCTAAATTCCCTCCCAGGACCCCAAAATTCCTCAAACCCCCAAAATTCCCCCAGACCCCAAAAATCCTCCCAGGACCCCAAAATTCCTCCCACAAACCCCAGGTTTCCCCCCAGACCCCCTAAGAATCCCCACAGTCCCCAGACCCCAAATCTCCTCCAGATCCCCAAAAGTCTCCCCAGGGACCCCTAAGTTCCCACCCCAAAATCCCCCCAGACCCCCCAGAATTCCACGGACCCCCAAATCCGTCCCTGGACCCCCAAATTTCCCCCAGCCCCCAAACCCCTCCCCCTCACCGGTGTCCAGCTGCGCCCCTCCCCCAAATTCCGGGGCTCGTTCGATGTCGGGATCATCTGTGGGGGAGGGGACACAGTGGGAGGGGAGAGCAAGACCCCCAAACCCCCCCAGCAAACCTGGGACCCTCCCCCAAAATCCACCCCGTGACCCCCAAAATTCCCCAAAATCCTCCCAGGGACCCTAAAATCCCCAGGACCCCCCAAAATGCCCCCAGGGACCCCCAAAATGCCCCCCAGGACCCCCCAAAATTCCCCTAAAATCCCCCCCAGGACCCCCCAAAACCCCCAGGGACCCCCCAAAACTCCCCTAAAAATCCCCCCAGGACCCCCAAAAATGCCCCCCAGGACCCCCCAAAAATTCCCCAAAAATCCCCCAGGACCCCCAAAATTCCCCAAAAAGTCCCCCAGGACCCCCAAAATCCCCCAGGACCCCCAAAATCCTCCCAGGGACCCCCCGAAATTCCCTCAAAATTCCCCCAGGACCCCCAAATCGCTCCCAGGGACCCCCAAAATCCCTCCCAAATCCCCCCAGGACTCCCCCAAAAATCCCCCCAGGACCCCCCAAAATTCCCCACAAATCCCCCCAGGCCCCCAAAATCCCCAGGACCCCTCAAAATCCCCCAGGACCCCCCAAAATTCCCCAAAAATCCCCCAGGACCCCTAAAAATCCCCCAGGATCCCCCAAATTCTCCCAAAATCCCCCAGGCCCCCCAAAATCCCCCAGGACCCCCAAAGATTCTCCCGCGCCCCCACGGACCTGCCCCTCCTCCAGCGCCGGGTCTCGAACTCGTAGAATTTCTTCTCGTAGAGTTTGCGGGGGGCCTGGGGGGCACTGGGGGTTACTGGGAGGGACTGGGAGGGACTGGGAGGGACTGGAAGGGGCACTGGGAGTGACTGGGAGGGACTGGGAGGGACTGGGAGGGGCACTGGGGGTTACTGGGAGGGACTGGGAGGACTGGGAGGGGCACTGGGGGGTTACTGGGAGTGACTGGGAGGGACTGGGGGCACTGGGGGTTACTGGGAGGGACTGGGAGGGACTGGGGGGTTACTGGGAGGGACTGGGGAGGACACGAGCTCAGCCCAGTGCTCCCAGTTAGCCCTTCCAGTCCTTCCCAGTGCTCCCAGTCCCTCCCAGTTCCCCTAGCCCCTCCTAGTTCCTCCCAGTGCTCCCCAGTTATATCTCTCATTTCTCTCCCAGTCCCATCCCGAGTTCCCTCCCAGTCCATCCTCTTCCCTCCTAGTGTTCTTTAGTAACCCCCAGTTCCCCCGATCCCTCCCAGTCCCTCCCAGTTATCCCTCCCATTCCTCTCCCATTCCCTCCCAGTCCATCCCAGTGCCCCCCAATCCCTTCCCAGTATCCCCCAGTTTCTCTCAGTTCCTTCAGTCCCCCCAGTCGCCCTCGAGTGCTCCCTTAGTTATCCCTCCCATTCCCCACCAGTACCCCCCAGTTCCCTCCCAGTACCCCCAGTCCCTCCCAGTCCCTCCCAGTGCTCTCTAGTGCTCCCAGTACAACGGCCGCGCTGTCTCTGCAGCTTCTCCAGCAGCTCCTGGTCCGAGAGACCCCCGAAAACTCTGCATGGCTGGGGGGAACTGGGGTTACTGGGAGTAACTGGGAGCCACTGGGGAGGGCACTGAGGGTTACTGAGAGGGACTGGGAGCACTGGGTGGGACTGGGGAATCCAGAGGGGGGCACTGGGGGTTACTGGGAGTCACTGGGGAGTCACTGGGAGGGACTGGGGGCACTGGGGGTTACTGGGAGTCACTGGGAGGGACTGGGGGTCACTGGGGGTTACTGGGAATCTCTGGGGGCTCCGGGGGGTTACTGGGAGTCACTGGGAGTTACTGGAGGGGTCCAAGGGGGTCATTGGGGGGTTACTGGGAGGGACTGGGCATCACTGGGGGCACTGGGAAGTTACTGGGAGTCACTGGGAGGGACTGGGGGGCACTGGGCGTTACTGGGAGTCACTGGGAGGGACTGGGCATCACTAGGGGGCACTGGGCGTTACTGGGAGTCACTGGGAGTCACTGCTGGCGACTGGGAATCACTGGGGGGGCTGGGGGGCTTACTGGGAGTAACTGGAGGAGTCCAGGGGGGTTACTGGAGTTTACTGGGAGGGACTGGAAGTTACTGGGGGTTACTGGGAGTCATTGGGGGATTACTGGAGGGGTCCCGAGGGATCACTGGGGGTTACTGGGAGGGACTGGGGACACTGGGAGGGATCTGGGGGTTACTGGGGAGTCACTGGGGGAGTCACTGGGGGTTACTGGGAGGGACTGGGAGTCACTGGGAGTTACTGGGGGGGTCTGAGGGGTGACTGGATGGGACTGGGAGTTACTGGGAGGCGTCCCCTGAGGGTTACTGGGGAGGGACTGGGAGTCACTGGGGGCTCCCGGGGGTTACTGGGAGTTACTGGGGGGTCCAGGGGGTTACTGGGAGTTACTGGGGAGTCACTGGGAGTTAGTTACTGGAGGGGTCCGAGGGTGTTACTGGGGGTTACTGGGAGGGACTGGGAATCACTGGGGGACACTGGCAAGTTACTGGGAGTCACTGCTGGCGACTGGGAATCACTGGGGGGGCTGGGGGTTTACTGGGAGTAACTGGAGGAGTCCAGGGGGTTACTGGGAGTTTACTGGGAGGGACTGGGAGTCACTGAAGGGGGCCGGGGGCTTACTGGGAGTTACTGGGGGAATCCAGGGGGCTTACTGGGAGTCACTGGGGGGTCCAGGGGGTTCACCGGGAGTTACTGGGGAGTCACTGGGGAGTTAGTTACTGGAGGGGTCCGAGAGTGTTACTGGGGGTTACTGGGAGGGACTGGGAGTCACTGAGGGGGACTGAGGGACTGGGAATCACTGGGAGGGACTGGGGAATCACTGGGGGGGACTGAGGGGTGACTGGATGGGACTGGAGGTTACTGGGAGGGACTGGGGGCTCCGGGAGTTACTGGGAGTTACTGGGAGGGACTGGGGAGTCACTGAGGGGGGCCGGGGGCTTACTGGGAGTTACTGGGGGGAATCCAGGGGGTTACTGGGAGTTACTGGGGAGTCACTGGGAGTTAGTTACTAGAGGGGTCCGAGGGTGTTACTGGGGGTTACTGGGAGGGACTGGGGAATCACTGGGGGGGACTGAGGGGTGACTGGATGGGACTGGAGGTTACTGGGAGGGACTGGGAGGGTCCCTGGGAGTCACTGGGGGCTCCCGGGAGTTACTGGGAGTTACTGGGAGGGACTGGGAGTCACTGAGGGGGGCCGGGGGGCTTACTGGGAGTTACTGGGGGGATCACTGAGGGGGTTACTGGGAGTCACTGGGGGGTCCAGGGGGAGTTACTGGGAGTTACTGGGGGGTTCAGGGGGTGCTACTGGGAGTTACTGGGGAGTCACTGAGAGTTAGTTACTGGAGGGGGTCCGAGAGTGTTACTGGGGGGTTACTGGGAGGGACTGGGAATCACTGGGGACACTGGCGTTACTGGGAGTCACTGCTGGCAACTGGGAATCACTGGGGGGGCTGGGGGTTTACTGGGAGTAACTGCAGGAATCCAGGGGGGTTACTGGAGTTTACTGGGAGGGACTGGGAGTCACTGAGGGGGGCCGGGGGCTTACTGGGAGTTACTGGGGAATCCAGGGGGTTACTGGGAGTCACTGGGGAGTCACTGGGAGTTAGTTACTGGAGGGGTCCGAGAGTGTTACTGGGAGTTACTGGGAGTTACTGGGGGGTCCGGGGGGTTACTGGGAGTCACTGGGGAGTCACTGGGAGTTAGTTACTGGAGGGGTCCGAGAGTGTTACTGGGAGTTACTGGGAGTTACTGGGGGGTCCGGGGGGTTACTGGGAGTCACTGGGGAGTCACTGGGAGTTAGTTACTGGAGGGGTCCCGAGAGTGTTACTGGGGGTTACTGGGAGTTACTGGGGGAATCCAGGGGTTACTGGGAGTCACTGGGGGGTCCAGGGGGCTTACTGGGAGTTACTGGGGGAATCCAGGGGGTTACTGGGAGTCACTGGGGGGTCCAGGGGGCTTACTGGGAGTTACTGGGGGAATCCAGGGGGGTTACTGGGAGTTACTGGGGGGGTCCAGGGGGGTTACTGGGAGTTACTGGGATGTGATAGATAAGGAAAATTTTTTTCGCCTGATAAACCTCGAGAAACGCAAGCGGGGCTGGTAAAATCAGGACGTGGTTAAAGAACTGCTGGCGCCTGTGAAATTATTTACAGCTTTGCCAGATGCCTCGAATTCCAGGAAGCCAAGGAGATCACCTTAAAAGGAAAGGGGAAGTCTGATAAGACTGCTCATCTTCATCCCTCCACCACCAGGAGGCAAAAAAAAAATAAATAAAAAAACAAAAAAATCCAAAAAGCAACTGGAGACATATGCGCAGAGAAAGAGCACGAAACGCGGAAACCGCACGGCTTAAAAAGGGTGAACAAAGAGCTGAAGGCGGTTTTTGGAGCGGGGACTCCCCCGTCACCCAGCGCTGATCTTTGCTTTTTGCTTTCTGTAATTAATAAATCATAAAATTTGATCTTGGCCCAATATTTATAACAATTCGGTGCCGTGACTCGGAGCGAGAATTCGGAGCGGGTTCTCCGCCGATCCATTTCGGTGACCCCGTTCCAACCTCGACTGACAAACCTAAAATTGAAAAGCAAAAAAAAAAAAAGCAAAGGAGAAGAGAGCCCGGCCGAGCACTTAAATTTTGTGCACAAAGCCCGGAGGAAGCCGCGGACTCGTAAGTGAAAGGATCGTTCGGGCGGGGTGGGGATCCCGAGTGCAGCGAGAGGTTTGTGCGAGTGAGAGGTTCCCACCGACCACGAAACACGGGAGGCGTGAGAAGAAATTTTGTGTGAGTGAGAGGGACCCTCAGTCCTGCGGTTCCCACCGACCACGAAACACGGGAGGCGTGAGAAGAAATTTTGTGTGAGTGAGGGCACTCCGGAGCAGTGGGGCAGGGGAAGAGTAAACCTGCAAAAAAATCCCACCCGTACCTACACAGTACTTTGGGATTTGTATCAGAAAATTGGAACCGGTTCCCTCTGAAGGAAAGTAAGGATAAGGCCAGGATGACACGTTATTGTGTAGAAGTCTGGGGAAAAGGAATTGCAAATTAAGCTTTGCCCCCTGAGGGTGGGGGACGAGGAGAAGATAAACCCTGAAGTATGGCACAACCCAGGGAATGTGGCACAGCTGGAAATAGCTCCATTTGCAGTCACTATTAGAAATGCAGAGATCCCGGTTAAAACAAAGCAATACCCCATATCCCTCCAGGGTCGGCGGGGATTGAAACCTGAGGGAGAAAGATTTTTAAGCAAGGGGCTGCTAAAACCATGGATGTCACCCTTTAACACACCGATGCTCCCTGTGCTCAAATCGGCACTTATCAATTAGTGCACGACTTAAGGGAAATTAATTAATGCACAGTGGCAGCAAACCCATACACGCTCCTGAGTAAACTGGGGCCTGACAATTTATGGTAAAGTGTCACAGACTTAAAAAATGCTTTCTGGGCCTGACCCCTTAACGAGGCAATTCGGGATTATTTTGCATTTGAATGGGAGGACCCCGATACGGGGAGGAGACAACAGCTGAGATGGACAGTGTTGCCCCAGGGGTTTACAGAGTCTCCAAATTTGTTTGGACAGGCATTAGAGCAAATTTTACAGGATTACCAGGCAGGACCTGGAGTGACATTAATACAATATGTAGATGATTTAGTTTTGGCAGGAAAAGAGGAAGGAGATGTGAGGAAAGAAAGTATAAGGCTCTTGAATTTCTTAGGGTTAAAGGGATTGAAAGTCTCAAAGATGAAACTCCAATTTGTAGAGGAAGAAGTAAAATACCTGGGCCATTACCTAAGGAAAGGAGAAAAGAGGATAGATCCCGAGAGAATACAAGGAATTTTATCACTACCAATTCCTAAAAACAAGAGACAAATCCGGCAAATTTTAGGATTAACAGGGTACTGTAGACAATGGATTGAAAATTATAGCGATAAGGCAAGATTTTTGTATCACAAATTAACACAGGAGGGACTGATGAAGTGGAATAAGGAAGACACAGAAAAACTCCACAAGCTGAAAAAGAGTCTGGTACATGCTCTGGTATTGAGTTTTCCGGATTTGAGGAGACCCTTTTACTTGTTTGTGAATGTGGATGATGGAATTGCATTTGGGGTACTAACCCAGGACTGGGCAGGGAAAAAGAAACCAGTTGCATATTTATCAAAAATCCTAGACCCTGTGAGGAGGGGCTGGCCGACCTGCCTGCAAATAGTAGCAGGTATTGGTGGAGGAAGCCAGAAAAATTACTTTCAGCAGTAGTCTCAAAGTAAGGTCTCCTCACAATATCCAGAGTGTGTTACAACAGAAGGCAGATTAGTGGATTTCAGATGCTCGGCTCCTGAAGTACGAAGGTATATTGGTAGAAGCCCCAAATTTGACACTTAGAAACAACCACGTTACAGAATCCCGCTGCATTTTTGTACAGAGAACTAGAAAACGAACCTTTAACCCATGACTGTATAACTACAATTGAGGAACAGACAAAGATTAGGCCAGATTTGGAAGAAGAAGAGTTAGAAACTGGCGAAAAATTATTTGTAGATGGGTCTTCTAGAGTAATAGGGGGAAAAAGAAAATCAGGATATGCAATAATACGGGGACCAGAATTACAAGTAATAGAATCAAGTGCTTTGAATAAATCTTGGTCAGCCCAAGCATGTGAATTATAGCCCATATTGAGGGCCTTAAAGTTATTCAAAGGAAAGGAAGGAACAATATACACAGATTTGAAGTATGGCTATGGGGTGGTTCACACGTTTGGGAAATTGTGGGAAGAGAGGGGTCTAGTTAATTCTCAAGGGAAGGACTTGATTCATCAAAAACTTATAACTGAAATACTGAAAGCTTTAAGAGCACCAGAAAGGGGAACTGTAGTTCACCTAAAGGGACATCAAAGGGGAATGGACTTAAAAAAGTAGGGGAAATAATGCAGCAGACCAGGAGGCCAAACGAGCAGCATTGAAAGAAATGGTCCTAAAAGAAAAAGGGGGGGCAGGAGAATTGGGAAGAAATTAACAACCCCTCCAATGCCACCAACATCTTTACAAAGGAAGAGGAATCAAAACTTAAATGAGTGTTAAGGAGGAGTCAGGAAAGTGGATTTTAGCGGACGGTCGGGAAGTATTACCGAAGGCAACAGCCCAAATTACATCAAAACACTCACTGGGGAACTCAGGGGTTGATGGACCATTTTGCCACTAAATATATGAGCACAGGGATTTATGACACAGCTAAACACATTACAAAGGGATGCCCTACCTGCCTGCAGGTAAACCACCTCATGGGGGAAGGCATTCAGCAAAAAGATCGTTTGCAAACATACAGGTTGACTTTACCGAATTGCCAAAAGTGGGGAAAATTAAATATCTTTTAGTGATAGTAGATCACCTCACTCACTATGTAGAGGCTTTTCTGACATCCAGGGAAACATCATAAACAGTGGTGAAGGCCCTATTAGAAGAAATAGTTCCCAGATATGGTGTGCCAGAAATAATTGACTCTGATAAAGGTCCACACTTCACGTGGAAAGTAACCCAAGAGTTGGCAATGGCATTAGGAATAAAATGGGAACAACATAGTCCTTGGCACCCGCAAAGTTCAGGTCGAGGGGAAAGAATGAATGGAGAAATAAAGAAGCAACTTACCAAGCTGGTAATGGAAACAAAATTATCATGGGTTAAATGCATTCCATTAGCTTTGCTGAACATTCGGACTCAGCCCCGGGCGAATTTAGGAATTTCCCCATTTGAAATGTTACACGGTATGCCCTATAATTTGGAAAAGGCGCAGACAAATCCAAATGTTAGTGAACGACACATTAACAGGTATTTAACAGCTCTGAGGAAATTCAGGAAACGATTGTGGGAAAAG
Source organism: Luscinia megarhynchos (assembly GCA_034336665.1). NCBI lineage: Eukaryota > Metazoa > Chordata > Aves > Passeriformes > Muscicapidae > Luscinia > Luscinia megarhynchos. Next base: position 28,889 of record JAPFBE010000088.1, on the reverse strand, counting down.
GGAATGTTGGCTCAGAGACCACCCTTAGATCTTGTATTACACCAGGTTCAGCCCGGAGACTGGATACTGGTCCGAAGTTGGAGGGAAAACCTGCAAACACCCAAGTGGGAAGGACTTTACCAGGTGCTGCTTGCAACAGACACAGAAAAAGGGGGGACTCATGCAAGTCGGATCAAGGGACCAACAGACCCGTCTAAATTCGCCAACGACCCCGGGTGGGAAGTAAAAGGTACACCTGGAAGCTTGAAATTAACACTCAAAAAGAGAGTAAACACTGAATGACTGTGTTGTTTTTACCTTCAACATGAATATGAGACTTTTTCTACATTCTAGACTGTGAAATCCGAGATATTATTCCTTTTCGGTAGAATAGCGAGCAACGGGGACGCCAATCGAGGGTGGGGAGAGACTGCTAAATACAGCAGTAAGAATAAGATGTAACGCTGAAAATTGCTGGGGAAATTGTAATCCTTTTGTACTCTTTATTTGTTTAATCTGTAAGGAGGAGTGGCGGACCCATTGCCGCAACAGTTACCCTCCAAAAGGGGTGTGCAGTAATTCCGACCAAAGGTTACTTACCTCCCAAGCTTTAGCCACCAGGGTGGCTGCCAGAGAGAACTTCTGGTAGGGTCTGAAAAGTGGTGGAGAATTTTCACAAAAGGGATAAACCCCCAGTTTTATTGAACCTGCCCCATTTGTGGCCGAAATAGTAGCTGCCCTGTGCAGACGGTGGGTACCTGAACTTAGTTGCTATACCCCTCAGATTAAGAACCGCAAGGGGTATAAATATATAAAACGTATCAAAAAGCCAAAAAGTCAAACACCCCTCCTGAGGAATACTCCTGCTGCCGAGAAGATGGAACTCCCCATAGCTCGATGCAGCCGAGTTGATGGGCGAGGCAGAGGACGGGAAAACTGTGGAGGAGGTCACCCAGACAAGAAGGGGAAGCAAGGGATCCGAGACCATCAGAAACACGGGGAAAAGAAAAACTTAAACCGTGGTTGGGAAAGAAAATCTCGGCAGGGCTGTTAAGGAAAGGGGAAGCTACTACCTCCAATTAGGATAGTACATATGATCTTTTGGGTGAGTGTATCTGCAAACCATGAACCCTTTAAATGGTCACTTAGAAAATGGGAAGGTCAGAGAGAAATTCAAACACAAATTACTTCGGGAAGTCCTAGCTTTAACATAACCCTGGATGACCTACTTGACAGGACGGGTTCTAGCCCCTATAGTGTATTCTACATGTGTCCAGAATCTAACCCAGGGAGGTCATACTGTAACTACCCCGGAGAATTTTACTGTGGATATTGGGGCTGTGAAACGATTTCCCTGGGATGGTCGGTCCAAATCCAAGATAAATACTTAAGGGTTGAAAGAGGTCCACATGGATGTAGAAAACCCTGGACAGATCCATCAGGGGTGGTGATTTATATTGGTACTTGCAAATGGGTCTATCTTAATGTCACACAACCCCAAGACCCGGGATGGGTAGTAGGAAAAATGTGGGGAGTTAGAATATGGGAACCCGGGAAAGACAGGGGAGGACATATTGTTATAAAGAAGGAAATTGTACCCCACGATCCTCAGCCTGTTGGACCAAATCCGGTAATGACAAACTCAGAAGCCACAATAACGAATCAGTAAAGGGCCCCTATAGAAGATCCAAGCCACCTTTAGGGTGTTAAATAGTACATACCCCAATTTGACTAAAGAGTGCTGGTGATGTTACAGTATTAATCCACCCTTTTATGAAGCCTTAGGTTCTGTAGCAAAGTCTAGAAGTGTAAATGGGACCAATCCCTCCTTGTGCCTTTGGAAAAGGGGAAAAAAAAGCACCCCAGGGGTATGGATGGCTCAGTAAATGGGAAGGGGAGGTGTATAAACAACATACCTCGGGATAAAGGCCACCTCTGCAGGGTAAAAATAGCTGTAACCAACTCCTGCAAACCTGCCCAGTGGTTAATCCCTGCTGCAAAAACCAAGTGGGTTTGTAACACATTAACCCCGTGTGTATCAATATATCAACACCTAATTTCAATTAAACATCCCAATACTGCATTCAGGATCGTATACCACCCAAAGGACTGTGTGTATAATCATCAACCACTCCAGGACACCACCTGGTAAAACAGGAACCGTTTACAACCCTTACAGCTGCTGTATTATTAACATTAGGAGGTGCTGGAGTAGGAACAGGAGGAGCTTTTTAGCAAACCAACAGCAAGAATTTAAAAATCTTAGAGTCTCAGTGGATGAAAACTCAAGTAGAATAGAAAAGGCAATAGACGGTCTTGTAAAATCAATAAGATCTCTTTCAGAAGTTGTACTGCAGAACAGACAGGGATTAGACCTGTTGTTTTTACAGCAAGGGGGATTGTGTGTGGCTTTACAAGAAGAATGTTGTACCCATGCAGACCACACTGGGATAGCAACTGACACCACGGCTGAGCTCCGAAAACAACTGGAACAACGTAAGGAGGAAAGGAAGGCAAACAAAGTTGGTATAAATCTCGGTTTAACTATTCTCCCTGGTTAACAACCTTAGCAGAACCATTCATCTTGCTAATCTTAGGACTCACCTCTGGCCCTTGCATTTTTAACAAAATCATTAGCATAGTAAAGAGCAGGTTAGAAGCAGCTCACCTCATGTTAATACAAGCAAAATATGAAGCTTTAAATGGGGAAGAAACAGAAGACTATTTTGAATTAAGCAGGAGAGAATTACAAAGATTTAGCGAACAAAAGTAAAAATATAGAAAAAGGGGGGGTTGTGATAGATAAGGAAAATTTTTTTTCGCCTGATAAACCTTGAGAAAAAGCAAGCGGGGCTGGTAAAATCAGGACGTGGTTAAAGAACTGCTGGCGCCTGCGAAATTATTTACAGCTTTGCCAGATGCCTCGAATTCCAGGAAGCCAAGGAGATCACCTTAAAAGGAAAAGGGGAAGTCTGATAAGACTGCTCATCTTCATCCCTCCACCACCAGGAGGCAAAAAAAAAACCAAAAAAAAAAACCAAAAAGCAACTGGAGACACATGCGCAGAGAAAGAGCACGAAACGCGGAAAGCGCACGGCTTAAAAAGGGTGAACAAAGAGCTGAAGGCGGTTTTTGGAGCGGGGACTCCCCCGGCACCCAGCGCTGATCTTTGCTTTTTGCTTTCTGTAATTAATAAATCATAAAATTTGATCTCGGCCCCACACGGCCCGTTGCGCTCGTTTGTAACACGGGAGTTGCTGCGGTCCCCTCACGGCGCTTGGGGGGAAGGTTTGGGGTCTCCCCGTGAATTTTTGGGGATTTTTTTTGGGAGTTTTTTGGGGTCCCGGGGTCGTCTCACAACTCTTGGGGTGAATTTTTTGGGATTTTTTGGGATTTTTTGGGAGTTTTTTTGGGAGTTTTTTGGGGGTCCCGGGGTCCTCTCACAACTCTTGGGGGTGAATTTTTTGGGATTTTTTGGGGATTTTTTGGGGTCCCGGGATCCTCTCACAACTCTTGGAGTGAATTTTGGGATATTTGGGGATTTTTTTCGGGATTTTTTAGGATTTTTTGGGGTCCCGGGGTCCCTTCACACCTCCTGGGATGAATTTTTTGGGATTTTTTGGGGTCCCGGGGTCCTCTCACAACTCTTGGGGTGAATTTTTGGGATTTTTGGGGATTTTTTGGGAGTTTTTTGGGAGTTTTTTGGGAATTTTTTGGGAGTTTTTTGGGGGTCCCGGGGTCCTCTCACAACTCTTGGGGTGAATTTTTTGGGATTTTTTGGGATTTTTGGGGTCCCAGGGTCCTCTCACAACTCTTGGAGTGAATTTTTGGGATATTTGGGGATTTTTTCGGGATTTTTTTAGGATTTTTGGGGTCCCGGGGTCCCTTCACACCTCCTGGGATGAATTTTTGGGATTTTTTGGGGGTCCCGGGTCCTCTCACAACTCTTGGGATGAATTTTTGGGATTTTTTTGGGGATTTTTTGGGATTTTTGGGGGTCCCGGGGTCCTCTCACAACTTTTGGGATGAATTTTTGGGGTTTTTTTGGGAGTTTTTTGGGATTTTTGGGGATCCGGGGTCCTCTCACAACTTTTGGGATGGATTTTTGGGATTTTTTGGGATTTTTGGGGTCCCAGGTTCCTCTCACAACTCTTGCGATGAATTTTTTGGGATTTTTTGGGGTTTTTTATTTTTGGGGGTCCCGGGGTCCTCTCACAACTCTTGGGGTGAATTTTGTGGATTTTTTGGGAGTTTTTTGGGAGTTTTTGGGAGTTTTCTGGGATTTTTGGAGGTCCCAAGGTCCCCTCACAACTCTTGCGATGAATTATTGGGATATTTTTGGGATTTTTTTTGATTTTTGGGATCCCGGGGTCCCCTCAAAACTTTTGGGATGAATTTTTGGGGTTTTTTTGGGAGTTTTTTGGGATTTTTGGGGTGCCGGCATCCCTTCACAGCTCCTGGGATGAATTTTTGGGATTTTTTGGGGATTTTTGGGATTTTTTGGGAGTTTTTTGGGAATTTTTGGGAGCTTTTTGGAGGTCCCAAGGTCCCTTCACAGCTCTTGGGATGAATTTTTGGGATTTTTTTGGGATTTTTTTGATTTTTGGGGTCCCGGGGTCCTCTCACAGCTCTTGGGATGAATTTTTGGGATTTTTTGGGATTTTTTGGGATTTTTGGGGTCCCGGGGTCCCTTCACAACTCTTGGGGTAAATTTTTGGGATTTTTTGGGGAGTTTTTGGGAGCTTTTGGGAGTTTTCTGGGATTTTTGGGGGTCCCGGGGTCCTCTCACAACTTTTGGGATGAATTTTTGGGATTTTTTGGGATTTTTGGGGATTTTTGGGGTCCCGGTATCCCTTCACAGCTCCTGGGATGAATTTTTGGGATTTTTTGGAGTCCCGGGATCCCCTCACAGCTCTTGGGATGAATTTTTGGGATATTTGGGGATTCTTTTGGGATTTTTTTGGGATTTTTGGGGTCCCGGGGTCATCTCACAACTCTTGGGGTGAATTTTTGGGATTTTTGGGGAGTTTTTTGGGGAGTTTTTGGGAGTTTGTTGGGATTTATTTGGGATTTTTGGGGTCCCGGGGTCCCTTCACAACTCTTGGGGTAAATTTTTGGGATTTTTTGGGGAGTTTTTTGGGATTTTTGGGGTCCCGGTACCTTCGCTCCGCCGGGGCCGCGCCGGGAATGACTCAGGCCGAGGGGGCGTGGCCAAACCGAGCCCCGCCCACTTCCTTACATGGAATTAAACCACGCCCCCACACGGGGCGTGGCCTCATGGGCGCGATGACGTCATCAGCACGCATTACCTTATGTGGCAATGTGGGCGTGGCTTCGCTGTCACCAAGCCCCGCCCACTCCTTTTTTGGGCTGGGGGTTCTCAGACCCCTCAGGGGTTTTTGGGGGGGCGCTGGACCCCCCAAAACCTCCCAAAACGCGCGGAGCTCTCGACCCCTCCTCAAATTCGGGGTGTGGAACCCCCAAATCCACCCAAAAATGAGGTCATGACCCCCAAAAATTGAGATTTGGACCCTCAAATCCCCCCAAAATTGGGGTTTGGACCCCAAATCCCCCCCAAAAAATGGGGTTTGGACCCCAAATGCCCCCCAAAAATGGGGTTTGGACCCCAAATTCCCCCAAAATTGGGGTTTGGACCCGAAATATCCCCCAAAAAATTGGGGTGTGGAACCCAAAATCCCCCAAAAATTGGGGTTTGGTCCCCAAATCCCCCCCAAAATTGGGGTTTGGATCCCCAAATCCCCCCCCAAAAAATTGGGGTGTGGAACCCAAAATCCTCCACAAAAATTGGGGTTTGGATCCCCAAATCCCCTCAGAAATTGGGGTGTGGACCCCAAAATCCTCCACAAAAAATCAGACCTGAAACCCCCAAATCCCCCCCAAAATTGAGATTTGGACCCTCAAATTCCCCCCAAAAATGCGGTCACGACCCCCAAACACCCCCAAAAAATCGGGTCGGGACCCCCAAACTCCCCCCCAAAAAACCTGGGGTTTGGACCCCAAAATCCTCCCTCAAAAAATCGGGTCTGGATCCCCAAATCCCCCAAAAATCCGGGTCTGGAACCCCAAATCCCCCCAAAAAAATTGAGAATTGGATCCCCAAACCCCCCAAAAAATCGTGTCACAACCCCCAAATCCCCCCAAAATTGGGGTTTGGACCCTAAATCCCCCCAAAATTAAGGTTTGGAACCCCCAAATCCTCCCAAAAATTGGGGTTTGGACCCCAAATTCCCCCAAAAATTGGGGTGTGGATCCTCAAATCCCCCCAAAAAATTGGGGGGTGTGGATCCCCAAATTCCCCCCAAGAAATTGAGGTTTGGACTCCAAATCCCCCCCAAAAATTGGGGTTTGGACCCCAAATTCCCCTAAAAATTGGGGTTTGGATCCCCAAATCCCCTCAGAAATTGGGGTGTGGACCCCAAAATCCTCCACAAAATTCAGACCTGAAACCCCAAATCCCCCCCAAAAATTGAGATTTGGATCCCCCAAATTCCCCCCAAAAATGCGGTCACGACCCCAAACACCCCAAAAAAATCAGGTCTTGACCCCGAATCCCCCCAAAAATTGTGGTCACGACCCCCCCAAATCGGATATGGAACCCAAATCCCCCCAAAAAATTGGGGTTTTGACCCTCCAAATCCCCCAAAAATTGAGATTTGGATCCCCAAATCCCCCCCTAAAAAATTGGGGTTTGGACACCCAAATCCCCCAAAAATTCTGGGGTGTGGACCCCAAACCCCCCCAAAAATCAGGTCTGGAACCCCGAATCCCCCTCCCACCCCGAAAATTTTTGGTCACGACCCCCAAACCCCCCAAAAAATCGGGTCTGGACCCCAAATCCCCCCAAAATTATGGTTTGAACCCCCAAACCCCCCCCTCCCAAAATTTGGGAATCTCCCCCAATTTCACCCCCCAAAAAAATTTGCGGGACCCCTGGCGGTGTCACCGTCATCTTTTATTCCCTCCGGGGGTCCCAAGGGGGCTCAGCCCCTCCCCTCCCCCTCCCCCCTCACATTTTGGGGGCAGCTGGGGGAGGGACAAAATTCACAATCACGGCACAAAGACACGGGGGGAGGGGCACGGCCGGGGTGGGGAGGGGCTTTGCAACGGCCGTGGGGGAGGGGGCGGTGGTTTTGGGGGGTGGTTTTTAGGGAAATCCATTTTTGGGGAGGGTTTTATGGGGGAGGGTTTTAAGCCCCGCCCATTTTATTGTCTCCTCCCCGTTGTGGGCGTGGCTTCGCTTCAGGCCACGCCCCTCCCCCGCTGGGCGCCGCCGTGGGGGGCGGCGCGTGGGAACAGCGCCCCTGCTGAACGGGAGGGACCTGGGGGGAACAAGAAATTGGGGAGGGGTCACAGCGCCCCTGGCGGCGCGAGGGAGGACCTGCAGGGGTATATGGGGGGGAGGGGTGGGAACACCCAAATTTTATAAACCCCCACCCCTCAAAATTCCCTCCCCTCCCCCATGGAGACCCAAAAATCCCAAAATCTTCCCCAGGCCCCCCAAATTCTCCCCAAATATTCCCAGACCCCCCAAAATCTCCCAAATCTCACCCCAAGTCCTAAAATCCGCCCCAACCCCCCAAAAATCCCCCCTAGACCCCCAAAATCCCCTAAACCCTCCTCAACCTCCCCCAACCCCCAAACTCCCCCCAAAACATCCCCAAAAATTCCCTAAAACTTCCCAAATCTAAAAAACCCCAAAATCCCCTTCAAACCCCCTATAGACCCTCCCAGACCCTCCCCAAAACTCCCTCAAACCCCCCAAATTCCCCCAAAAACATCCCCAAAATTGCCCCAAATTCCCCTTCAAACTTCCCAAATCCCCCCAACCCTCCCAAAAACCCCAAAAATCCCCATCAAACCCCCCTAGACCCCCCAAATTCCCCCCCAAAACAACATCAACCCCCTAGACCCCCCAAACTGCTAAGCCCCCCAACCTTCCCAAACCCCCCAAAATTTCCCCAAACCCCCACACACTCCCCAAAACAATCTAAATCCCCCAGACCCCCCAAAATCCCCTTAACCCTCCCCAAATACCCCTCAACCCCCCCAGATCCCCCAAGCGTCCCCAAAATCCCCATCAAACCCCCTAGACCCCCCAAATTCCCCAAAAATCCCCCTAGACCCCCCAAATCAGCCTCAACCCCCCTAGACCCCCCAAAACATCCCCAGACCCCCCCAGCCCCCTAGCGCCCCCCAAAATCCCCATCAAACCCCCTTAGACCCCCTAAATTCCCCTAAACCCCTCTAGACCCCCAAAAACATCCCGACCCCCAAAATTCCCTTTAACCCCCCAGTCCCCCTAGCCCCCCCCAAAATCCCCATCAAATTCCCCTTTAGGACAAATTCTAAAAGTCCCCTAAAACTTCAAACCAGCCTCAACCCCCTCCCCAGACCCCAAAACATCCCAGACCCCCAAAATCCTTTAACCCCCACCAGCTCAGCCTCTCCAGTGTCCTTAAACACTTCCTGCAAATCTTTAGACCCCCACAAATCAGCCTCAACCCCCTCCCCAGACCCCCAAAATTTCCTTTTAACCCCCCAGCATGCTAAAATCTCCATCAAACTTAGACCCCCCAATTAAAATCCTCTCTAGACTAAATCTTTAGCCTCAACCCCTCCCCAGACCGAAAATTCCCTTTCAACCCCCACCAGCCCTCTCTAGTCTGAAAATCATCAAACTAGACCCCAAATTTCGTAACCTCTCATCAAACCCCCAAATCAGCCTCAACCTCAAGACCCCCAAAAGCATCCTCAGGACCCCCAAAATCCTCCTTTTAACCCCCAGCCCCCTCTCTAGCGCTAAAATCTCCATCAAACCCCCTAGACTTTTAAATTCCCCCCAAAAATCCCCCTAGACCCCCAAATCAGCCTCAACCCCTCCCCAGACTGAGAAATTCCCTTTAACCCCACCAGCCCCCTAGCTAAATCCTCATCAGAGCTAGACAAATTCACCCTAAAACATCAAACCCCCAAAATCAACCTCAACCCCTCCAGACCCCCCAAAAACATCCCCAGACCCCCAAAACCTCCCCTTTAACAGCCCCCAAGCCTCAAAATCATCACATCACCTCCTAGACTTGAATTCTTAAAATCTCCTAGACCCCCCAAATCAACCTCAACCCCCAGACCCTCCAAAAACATCCCCAGACCTAAAATCCTCTTTGTCCCCCAGCCCCCTGAGCTAAAAGTCCCTATCAAACTCAGCCTCCCCTAAAACCCCCTAGACCCCACAAAATCAGCCTCAGCTCCCCAGACCCCCAAAATTCCTTTTAGCTCCTACCAGCAGACAAAGCCCCAAGTCCCATGACCCCCAAATCAGCCTCGTCCCTCTTAGACTAAAAGCTCCCCATCAGAGCTCTCCCTAGACCCCCAAGTAAATCAGCCTCTCAACCCCTCCTCCAGCGAAAACATCCCTAGCTCCTCAGCCCCCAAAAATCTCCCAGCAAAATCACCTCACATCTCTGAGATCTGGCACGAAGGAGGTGGGGGCTCCTCGTCTGTGACTCTCTCTGTCACTTGCTGATGCCCCTAGCCCAGGGCTCGTGTGGGCTGGGAGCGGGGTTGAGCGTAGCCGCTCTCGCGCCAGTAGCCTCCCTCGGGGCGCTTGGCTTTTCAGACCCCGCGGGGAGCGCTCAGCCCCCACAGCCCGCCTCCCTGAACCACGAACCACAGGCTGTCCGTCCATAGGCACCAGGTCCAGGGAGAGCCAATCACCTGAGGGGGAGGGAATCCTTTGGGAGTCTTTTTCTAGCCTTTTGGAATCCTTTTGGGAGTCTTTTGAGGGATTTTCAAAAACTTTAGGAATCCTTGGGGGATTTCTACTGATGACCTGTTGTTGTCATTTTTGATTTTTGGGAATTTTTGAACTTTTTGGGATTATTTTTTGATCTTTATTTTTTATCTTTTGGAGGATCTTTTGGGGACTTTTTATCTAGATCTTTTGGGGAATCCTTTTGAATCTTTTGGGGACTTCTCTTATCTGAGTGACTGTTTTTAGGAGGATCTTTTGGGGGATCTCAAGGACTCTTTTTTTATCATTTTTAAGGGATCTTTTTGGGGGACTTTCCTAAAGGACTTTTTTTGGGGCTTTTGGAACTCTTTAGGAGGATCCTTGGGGGACTTTTGAGGATTTTTGTCTCATGAGGTCTATTTTGGATTTCTTTTTTATCTTTTAGGGAGTTTTTGGGGATTTTCTTGAGATTTTTTGGGTTTCTTTTCTTTTTTGAAATCTCCTTTAGTGGGATCTTTTTAGGAGCTTTTAGGATCTTTTAGCCTTTTTGACTGGCTTAGAACACTTTTGGGGGACTTTTTGAGGATGACTTTTTGAGATTTTTGGAATTTCCTGAAGAGGACTTTTGGGGGATTCCTTTTCGCTCTTTTGGGAGTTTTGGGGATTTTTTATCTTTGGGGATCATTTGAGATTTCTTTTTGGGATCTTTTGCCTTTGAGGATTTCTTTTGAGATTTCTTTAAAAAATCCTTTTAAGAATCTTTTGGGGATTTTTGGGGGAATTTTTGTTGCCTTTATTAAACCTTTTTGGGGATTTTTGGATTTTTTAATCTTTTTGATTTTTGAGATTTGTTTGAAATTTCTTTGGGATCTTTTTTAAACGTCCATTTTTTATCTTTTGGGGAGATTTTGAAATTTTTAGGGGGATTTCTTTTGCAACATTTTTGAATCCTTTTGACTTTTTAAAGAAAATTTTTCTGAGTGATCTTTCATTCTTTTTAGGGATTTTTCGAGGGCACTTTTTAGGACTTTTATTTCTTTTTAGTGTACTTTTTGGGATTTCTTTTGAGATTTTTCATGAGGCTTTTAAAACTTTTTAGGAGCTCTTGGGGGATGCTCTCGATGATTTTTTGGATACTTTTTTTAGGGATTTTTGATTTTTGGAGATCTTTTGAGATTTTTGACGATGTTTTGGGGAATCTTTAAAAGGGATTTTTTGAGGGATTTTTGGGGTTTTTGGGATTTTTAATCTTTTTAGAATCTTTTTGGGTGGGTTTTTTGGGATTTTTGGGGATTTTTTTATTTTTGGGGACTATTTTGGGATTTTTTGGGATCTGTTTTAGGAGGATTTTGAGATTTTTTATTTGCAAGGGGAATTTTACTTGATTTTTGGGAATTTTTTGGGATTTTTAGGTGATTTATTTTATTTTTTGGATTTTTTTTTTTTACTATGATTTTATTTTTGGAGGTTTTGGGGATTTTTTTATTTTTTTGATTTTTGGGAGGGATCTTTTTGGGGATCTTTGGGGGACTTTTGGGGACGTTTGAGGGATTTTTTGACCTTTTTATTTCTCAGATTTTTCTGGCGATTTCTTTTTGGGATTTTTGTGTGATCTTTTTTCATCTGGTGATTTTTGGGGGATCTTTTGAGTTTATTTTTTGAAACTTTTTGGGGAGCATTTTTTGAGTTTTTGGAGATTCCTTTTGATTTTTTGGATCTTTTGAGATCTTTTTGAAATTTTAGGAATATTTTTTGGATCTTTTGACGATCTTTTTGATGAGCTGAGAATCCCTTTGAACTTTTTAATTTTTTAGAGACTCTTTTGGGAGATTTTTAAAAATTTCTTTTTATTTTTAAGTGGATTTTTGGGATTTTTGAATTTCTTTTTGGATTTTGAAATCTCTGGGAGCATTCTTTCAGATTTTTTAAAATTTTTTTAGGTTTTTTAGATTTTTGGGATTTGTGGGGGGATTTTTGGAGGGCTTCTTTTGAGGGGCTCTTTGGAAGATTTTTGAGTTTTTTGAGAGGCGTATTTGGAGGGATTTTGAGCTTTTTTAAGAGGCTGCCTGTCCAGAGGCACCACCCAGGGTTCAAGGGAAGCCAAACACCTGCACTGAGATTTGGGAATCTTTGGGCATTTTTATTTTTAGGGATCTTTTTGGGGATTTTTGGGATTGTTTGGAATTTTTAGGAGGAGGGTTTTTGGAGATTTTTTGAGATTTTTTATATTTTTAGGGATCCCTTTTGGGGATTTTTTGGGTGGTTTTGTTTTTAAGGAGTTTTTGAAGATTTTTTGGGGGAATTTTGGTGAATTTTTAGAGAGATTTTGGGCCTTTTTTCCAGGGATTTGATGAGAACCTGGGGGTTTTTGCAGGGATTTTGGGCAGGATTTTTGGGTTTTTTGGCAGGGGTTAGAGAGAGTATTTTTTGGAATTTTGTGGGGTATTTTTTCAGGGATTTTGGGCAGGATTTTGGGGACTTTTTTCCAGGGAGTTTTGGGAGGATTTTTGAGATTTTTAGGATGTTTTTTAGGGATTTTGGGCCAAACTCACCACGTGTTGGAGCTCCGAGGCGTGCGCAGCACTCGAGGGACAACGGGAAATTTGGGGGAATCTCTTTTGTGGAGATTTGAGGAGGAATTTAGGGATTTTTTAGCTAGCGATTTTAGGAGGAATTTAGAGGGTTTTATGGAGATCCGGGGAGGTTTTTGTGAGGATTTTAGGGGATTTTTGGTGAATTTGGGGGCTTTTTCTGGCAGAGATTTTGGGGAGGATTTCTGAGATTTTGTGGGTATTTCTTTCAGGGATTTTGGGGAGGATTTGGGGGCTTTTTTCAGGGATTTGGGGAGGGATTTGGGTTTTTGCAGGGATTTTGGGCAGGGATTTTTGGAATTTTGTGGGTATTTTTCAGGAGGGATTTTGGGCAGGATTTTGGGGATTTTTTTCAGGGATTTTTAGGAGGTTTTTGGGGGATTTTTAGGATGTTTTAGAGATTTTTGGGCCACACTCACCACCTGAGGTGTTGAGCCCCGAGGTCTGGGGCCCCAGGACACGCGGGAAATCTGGGAGGGAATTTTTGGGGGAAAGTCTGGGAATTTTGGGGAAATTCGGGGAGATTTTGGGGAAATCCGGGGAATTTTGGGGAAATTTGGGGGGAATTTTTGCAGGGATTTTTGAGGGAGGTTTTTGGGGATTTTTAGGATGTTTTTTAGGATTTTGGGCCACACTCACCACCCAGGGGTGTTGAGCCCCGAGGTGCTGTGGCGCCCCAGGACACCGGGAAATTTGGGGAATTTTGGGGAAATTCGGGGAATTTGGGGAATTTTTGCAGGGATTTTAGGGATTTCGATTTTAGGATGTTTTTAGGGATTTTGGGCCACACTCACCACCGAGGTGTTGAGCCCGAGGTGCTTGGCCTAGCCTGGCAGCGCCCTCGCCGCTGGCACCGCCCACCTGGGCCCTAGGACCCCATGGGCCATGCGCCGCCTTCACCTCGCCAGCGGCCTTCCAGCGCAGGGAGCTGACCAGCCACAGGAACGTCCAGCCACGCCCGTCACCCCCAGGTCCTGGCAGGGCAGATTCGGGGGTCAGGGCACCCCAAAACCGGTATGAGACTCCTCGAACTTCCCAGATCCCAAAAATCCCAGATTTGAGCCCAGAAATCCCAAATTTGAACCCCAAAACTCTTTTCGGAATCACTGAATTCTGAATTCTGGCAAAGTGTACCAAACCTAAAAGCGAAAAACTGCCCCAAATCACTTCCCTAACAACTTTCACCCCCACTAAATTTCCCCAAATTTCTCCCTCCCCCACTCACGATGGGGCGCACCCCAGGCGGTGGCCCTGCTGCTGAACAGGTACCCCCAAACCCACCCCAAGAGCAAAACTGGCGCTCCCAAATCCGCACAGCAAATGCGAGCAAGTCCAATCCCCCAAAAGGCTGCCTCTCAAATCCCGCCAAAGTGCCCAGAGCCTCCGAAACTCAGCCACTCCCCCAAATCACCCCAAAAACCCTCCCATAACCACTGCGCAGCGTCCCCAAAAGTCCCCCAAATCCCCCAAACTCGCCCTCCCAATCCCCCACGAATCTGAAATCCCTCCCAGAAAGACTGCCCCAAACTCCCCAGAACCCCTTCTGAAATCAAGCAATCCCTCCAGGACCACCTCAGATCAACAAAACTCACTGCTGCCCCAAACCCTCCCCAAATCACCCCAAAACCTCCCCATAACCACTCAGACCGATTTCACTCCCCTCTCACTCACCATGCGCCCCTCGTGCCAGTGGCACAGCCCTGACCTAGCGAGGCCATACAGGCACCCCCAAAACCCACCCCAAACCTCCCCCAAAACCGCCCCAAATCAAAACTGCCTCAAATCACCCCACCTCCTCGCGTAACTCCCCAAAACCCACCCCAAATCAAAAACTGCCCCAAATCCCCAAAACTGCCCCAAACCCTCCCCCAACTCACCCCAAACTGCCTCAAATCAAATTGCCGATCTCCAAACCCTTCAAAATCAACAACCCTCCCCCAAACTGCCCCAACCCCCAAAGAGCTGCCCCAAAGCCCTCCTCAACAAAGCCGCCTAAGAATCCCCCAAATCCGCAAATCAAAACCGTCTCCCAAATCTCCCCAGGTTCTCCCCCACTCACGATAGCCCCGCCTCATCCAGCCGACCTGGAGACGAGACAGGCACTCAAAACCCACCCCAACCTCCCCCAAAACTGCCTCAGACCCTCAACCACCCCAAAACCGCAAATCCCCCAAAAATCACCCAGGAAATTACCCAGCAGGCGGAGTCCCCCAAAAAGCTGTCCCCAAATCAAAGCTCCCTCCAAAATCTCTAGAACTGCCCCCAAATCAAAACCCCCTTAACTCTAAGTCCTACTTTCTGCAAACTGCCCCAAACCCTCCCCCAAATCACCCCAAAACCTCCCAAAACCACTCAGACAAACCGCCTCCAAAATTGCAAAGCAAGCTGCCCTCCTCCCCCACTCCTGATCACGAGCCCCATACTCGCCCCTCTTGCGTGACCTCAGGTAGCAAAACCGCCCAAAACAGAACTGCCTAAAATCCCCTCTAGCTGCCCTGTAGTCAAGCAACTCAGGAAATCCCCCAGCACGTCTTTGCCTCAAGCGCACCCTCTAAAACGCCTCATTAGAATGCCCCCAGAGCAAAACTGCCATTCCCAAATCACCACACCTCCCACAGCACACCCTCCCCCCATAACCACTCTAAAGAGCAGACGAGAAACTGCAGTCCGAACACCCCCACCCCCAAATCACACTCACTCACGCTGCAGCGGCATTCAGCGCTCTTGGTGCGCCAACAGAGTGGCAGCGCAAAACAAACCGCCCCCAAATCACCCCAAACTCCCAAAAATCTCCCCAAAACCCACTACAAACAAAACTGCACCTTTCATCAAAAGCTGCCCCCAAATCCCGCCAGGTGCCCAAACCTCCCCAAGCTCCCCAAAGCCACTCACACCATCCACAAACCCCCATAACCACTCAAAGCGTCGAAAGCTCCCAAACTCCCCCAGCCTCCCCAGTAACCCGCTCCCAAATCCCCCAAAACTGCGAATCCCCAAATCCCCAAAATCCCCCAAAACTGCCTCCCAAAGCCCCAACTTTTAAATCACCCCAAAACCCTATAACCACTCAAAACTCTCCCAAACAGCCCCAAATCCCTCCCACACCTCACACCCCCACCTCACCAAATTTCTCCTCCCCCACTCACGCATGCGCCCTCGCAGTAACTCTGCAGGTGAACAGGTACAAAAGCGCAAATCTAAAAACCGCTCAAACTTAGTACCGCCCCCAAATTCAAACCGTCTCCCAAATCTCCCACGTCCCCCAAATTTCAAATTTCCCTCACACTCACGACGCAGCGCGGCACGACCAGCCCGCAGAGTAGAACAGCACCCCAAACCCACCCCCAACAAAGCCCAGCCCCAAATCACTGCACTGTCTCCCACCTCCCCAAATTTCAGATCATTGCACTCGCGATGCAGGGCTCCCGCCCTTGCAGTCCTGCAGGCCAGCAACAGGTACCCCAAAACCCACCCCAAATCAAGTCGCCCCCAAATCCCCCCAAAACTGCCCCCAAATCTCCCAAATCCCCCAAATTTCCCCAAATTTCTCCTCCCCACTCACGATGCGGGGGCCCCGCCCCCCAAGTAGCCCTACAGAGGGCGAACAGGTACCCCAAAAACCGCCCCAAAACCCCCAAACTGCCCCAAATCCCCCAAAAGCCGCCCCAAATCCCCCAAAACTGCCCTAAATCTCCCCAAATCCCCCAAATTTCCCCCAAATTTCCTCCACTCACGATGCGAGCGCACCCCGGTAGCCCTGCAGGGCGAACAGGTACCCCCGAGGGCGGCGGGCGCGTAGAGGAACGAGGCGGCATGACGGTGACGAAGAACTGCGCGGCCGAGGGGTGATCGCCCACAGGGAACACGCGCTCGGGGGCCTTGCGAGGGGCGCCTCGAAAGTACACCTGGTGCAGCCTGGGGGCACCCCAAAAATTTGGGGGTCCGGGGGTATCAGAGACCCTTCAGAGTGAAGTTTGGGGGGTTTATTCCTGATTTTTGTGGATTTTTGGTCTCAAATTGTATTTAAATTTGGATTAAAGTGCACCTGGGTGCAGCCTGGGGACCCCAAAAATTTTAGGCCCAAAAGGTATGGGGGTCCAGGGTATCCAGAGACCCCTCAGAGTGAAGTTTAGGGGGTTTATTCTGAATTTTTGTGGATTTTTTGGTCTCAAAATGCATAAAATGGGTTTCAAAAATGTCTCTGGGGAGCCTCAAAAATTTGGAGGGACCCCCAAAAAATTTGGGGGGTCCCAAAAATTTAGGGGGTCCGGAGGCATTCAAAGACCCCCAAGGAAAGGTTTGGGGGGGTTATTCTGAATTTTTGGATTTTTGGTCTCAAATTGTCTCTAAATTGGGTTTAAAATGCACCTGGGGCAGCCTGGGGGGCACCCCAAAAATTTGGGGGGTCCGGGGGTATCCAGAGACCCTCCAGAGTGAAGTTTGGGGGGTTTTATTCTGAATTTTTGTGGATTTTTGAGTCTCAAAATGCATTTTAAACGGGTTTAAAATGCCTGAAGAGCCTCAAAAAATTTGGGGGGTCCCAAAAATCTGGGGGTCCAGGGTATGCAGAGACCCCTCCAGAGTGAAGTTTGGGGGGTTTATTCTGAATTTTTTGGATTTTTGGTCTCAAATTGTCTCTAAATTTGGTTTAAAATGCACCTGGGGCAGCTCTGGGGGCACCCCAAAAATTTGGGGGGGTCCCAAAAAATTTGGGGGGTCCGGGGTATTCAAAGACCCCCAGAGTGAAGTTTGGGGGGTTTTTATTCTGAATTTTTTTTGGATTTTTTGGTCTCAAATTGTCTCTAAATTTGGTTTAAAAATACACCTGGGGCAGCCTGGGGGGCACCCCAAAAATTTGGAGGGTCCCAAAAAATTTGGGGGGTCCGGGGTATTCAGAGACCCCCTCCAGAGTGAAGTTTGGGGGTTTATTTTGGGTTTTTGGGGATTTTTGGTCTCAAAAATGCATTTTAAACGGGTTTAAAAATGTCCTGAAGACCTCAAAAGTTTGGAGGGACCCCAAAAAATTTGGGGGGTCCTAAAAAATTTGGGGGGTCAGGGTATCCAGAGACCCCCAAAGAGGAAAAGTTTGGGGGATTTTATTCTGATGGATTTTTTGGGTCTCAAATTGTCTCTAAATTGGGTTTAAAAATGCACCTGGGGCAGCTCTGGGAGACCCCAAAAAAATTTGGGGGAGTCCCAAAATTTGGGGGTCCAGGGTATCCAGAGACCCCTCCAGAGTGAAGTTTGGGGGTTTATTCTGAATTTTTGGGGATTTTTGGTCTCAAAATGCATTTTAAATGGGTTTAAAAATAAGCCTGGAGAGAGCCTCAAAAAGCTTTGGAGGACCCCAAAAAAGTTGAGTCCTAAAAATTTGGTCCAGGTAGCAGAGACTCAAGAAGAAGGAAAAGTTTGGGGGGTTTAGACTTGCGAATTTTTGGATTTTGGGTCTCAAATTGTCTCCTAAATTTGGTTTTAAAATACACAGCTAGCAGCCTGGGGGGCACTATTTGTCCTTAAAAATTTAAGTCCCAAAAATCATTTGCAGAGTCCAGGGTATTCAAAGACTCCCTCCCTAGATGTCCTAACTGGCTCTTAAATCCCCTCTGATACAAAACTTCCCTCAAATCTCACCCGGACCCCCCAAATTCTCCTTGGACCCCCAAATTTCCTCGATGGACTCAAATCTCAGACGGATCCCCCAGACTAAGTCAAATCCCCTCTGGACTCAAACCCCCAAATCCACTGGATCCCCTAAATCCTCCCCCTGGACTTTAAGTCTCCCCAAATCCTCAAACCCCCAAATCCCCCAGCTCAAATTCCCTCTGGACCAAATCCCCTCAGAGCTCCAAACCTCCCAGACCCCCCAACTCTCAAAGCTCCCACCTTCAAGCTCCCCCAAATCCCCTCTGGACCCCCAAATTTCCTCTTCGGACCCCCCAAATCCCCTGGACTCTAGACCCTCCTCAGGGAACTCACCCCAAATCCTGGACTTCTAAATCCTCTTCCAGACCCCCAAACTCACCCCAAATTCTCTCCTGGACCCTCCTCAGAGCCTCTCCCCAAACTCCCTCAAACCCCCCAGAATCCCCTCCCAGACCCCAAGCTCCCCCAAATCCCTCTGGACGATCTCCTGGACCTCCTCAAATCAAATCCCCCCAAACCCTCCTGGATCCTCCCAAACTCTAGATCTAGACCCTCTCAAACTCTGAAATCTCCCGGACCCCCAAATTTCCTCTTGGACCCCCAAATCTCGGATCAAATTCCCCTGGACCCCCAGACAAATTCCTCTAGATTTTCACATCAACAAGCTCCTTTCCAGACCCCCAAGAACTCACCTCCTAAATCCCTCTGGACCCCCACTAAATCCTCTTCCAGACTAAACTCCCCCAAATTTCCACTCTGGACAGACCCTCCCAGATTCCCTCTGGACAGATTCCTCCCAAATTCTCTCTGGATCCTCTTCAAACCTCAAATCCCTCCCAGACCCCCAAACCCCCAGATCTCCCAGACGAGCAAACTCACAAATCAGACAAATCAACGGACCCCCAAACTTCCCCAAACTCTAAATCCCCCGGACCCCCAAATTCTCCCCGCCCCTCCCCCACCCGGGAAGGTTGGCAGCCGAAGCCGACTGATCTGAGCGCTGCAGCTGGGGGGCGCACTCGGCGCCGAGACCTGCATGAGCCCGAGGAAACCGCCGCAGGTGGCGAAGGCGAAGATGGAGAACAGCTGGGGGAACTGTTCTGCGGGAGAGCACTGGGAGGGATCTGGGGGGCACTGGGAGGGACTGGGAGGGGTTTGAGGATTTGAGGGTCACTGGGGAAAGGGTCTGCACTGGGAAGGGGTCCCGTTTGGGGGGTCACTGGGGAGGAGTTTAGGGTTACTGGGAGGGACTGGGATAAACCGGGAGGGGTTTGGGCGACACTGGGAGGAGTTTAGGGGGGTTACTGGGAGGGACTGGGATGGACTGGGAGGGATTTGAGGGGGATTTGAGGATCACTGGGAGGAGTTTGGGGGCACTGGGGAGGGAGTTTAGGGGGTTACTGGGAGGGACTGGGATAAACTGGGGAGGGGTTTGGGAGGCACTGGGAGGGACTGGGATGGACTGGGAGGGACTGGAGACGAGCCTGGGGGTCACTGGGAGGAGCGTTTGTTGCTGACAAACTGGGACAAACTGGGTGTTTGGGGGCCTGGCGAGGCTCGAGAGGCTCGCGAGCAGAAGGCGAAGATGGAGGGCAGCTGGGGAACTGCTACTGGGGAGGAGCACTGGGGAGGGGACTGGGGAGGGGTCTGCACTGGGAGGGTCCGCACTGGGAGGGACTGGGGATGGACTGGGGAGGGACTGAGTGGTCTGCACTGGGGAGCCCTGGGAGGGGACTGGGAGTGGGTTTGCAGGTGCACTGAGGGAGTTTAGGGGGTTGCTGGGAGGGACTGGGATAGAGACTGGGAGGGAGTCGGAGGCAACGGGGAGGGCACTGGGAGGGGACTGGGAGCTTTGGGGGGTCACTGGAGGAGTTTAAGGGTTACAGGAGGGACGCTGGGATAAACGCGGGAGGCTGCACTGGGGAGGGACTGGGAGGCACTGGGAGGACTGGGAGGGGGTTTGGGGGGCACTGGGAGGAGCTGAGGGGTCGCTGGGGAGGGACTGGGGAGGGTTTGGGGTTACTGGGAGTTACGGGATGAACTGGGAGTTACTGGGATGAACTGGAGGAGGAGGTTCTGGGGGTGCTGGGAGGAGTTTTGGGGTCACTGGTTGCAGTTACTGGGAGGGCTTTTGGAGCATTGAGGATGAACTGGGGAGGGGGTTTTGGGCTGCTGGGAGGTTGCAGGATGAACTACTGGGATGAACTGGGGAGGGGTTTGGGTGCTGGGATGAACTGGGACGAACTTGGAGAGGTTTTGGGGGTACTGGGATGGACCGATGCTACTGGGATGGGCTTTAAACGCGAAAGCAAACTGGGATGAACTGAGGAGGGGTTTGGGAGTTACTGATGAACTGGGATGAGCTGGGATGAACTGGGGCCGAGGAACTGAGGGTTTTGTTTACTGGGATGCTGGGATAAACTGGGAGGTTTTGGGGGTGCATCAGGATGAACTGGGAGTTGCTGGGATGACCTGGACCAACTGGGGAGGGTCTCTGAGTTGCTGGGGACGCGCGGGTTGCTGGGATAAATCGAGAGGAGCCTGTGTGTGTACTGGGATGAACTCGGGGAGTTGCTGCATGATGAACTGGGAGTTACCGAGCTCTTTGGGAGCTGGATGTGAACTGCGGGAGGCTCGGTCAGCACAGAGGGCAGTTGACTGGCCGAACTGGGATGAACTGGGACGAAACTGGGGAGGGGTTTGGGAGTTACTGGGATGAACTGGGACGAACTGGGACGAACTGGGAGGGGTTTGGGAGTTACTGGGGGCCGAACTGGGGTTTGAACCGCAGACCGAACCTGACACTGAAACTGGGAGGGGTCTGGGAGTGCAGGACGAACCTGGGATGAACTGGGATGAACTGGGGAGGGGTTTGGGAGTTACTGGGATGAACCTGGTTGCACAGGAGGCTCTTTTGGGGGTGCTGCATGAACTGGGAGGGGTTTCTGGGAGTTACTGGGATGAACTGGGATCTGAACTGGGATGAACTGAGGAGCTTTGACTCTCAGGAGGATACGGGACTGCTGAGTTTTGGGGGTTTAGGCCCAATTCCATTTTGAGTCGTGATGGATTTAGTCCTGGGGTCACGGAGCCACGGGGGTCACAGAGTCACATGGTCCTCCCCATCCAGGATTAACTCTTAGCTATGGAGCTGACAGATTGAGCAGGGGTGAGGAGAATGCGATTAGGGAATTTGGGAGTTTTTTGGGGGTCCTACAGTGATCTTTTGTCCTGGGATATTTTCAGGGTGCCCCTGGAGATTTTGTCCTGGGGAGGATTTTAGTCAGGGGGATTCTCGGGAGGACTCGATTTTCTAGAGTCCTGGGAGGATTTTGCAGTTTGGGGAGGAACCTGCATCTCTGGGGGTCCTGATTTTGGAGGGTCAGGGGGATTTCGAAGGTGGGATTTTAGAGTCGGGGATTTGGGCGGGAAATTTGGGATTTTGGGGGTCTCAGGGGGAATTTTGGGGTGGGGTTCTAGGGAGGTTTTTGTCAGATTTTTGAAACCTGGGATTTCTCGTCCTGGGGAATTTTGGGGGTCCGTTTTTGTGTCCCTGGGGTGGATTTCGGCGATTTCTGGAGGATTTTGGGGGATCAGGGTTTTTTGTGGATGGTTCCAGATGTCGTGGGGATTTTTTGTCCCGAGCTGGTCCCTGTTTCGTCCTGTTTTGTGGGGTCCGCGGGAGGGGTTTTGGGGGTTCTGGGTAAGATTTTGGGGGTCCTGGGGGTCCGTGATTTTAGGTCTCAGGTGGGATTTTGGGAGGATTCTGGGTGAGATTTTGGGGGAATTTGGGATTTTTTGGGGGGGTCCTGATTTTGGGGGTCCTGGGATGATTTTGATTTTTTGGGGGGTCCGCAGAGGAGATTTGGGATATTTTTAGTTCCAGGTGCATTTTAGTCCTGATTCTGTCTGGGTGAGATTTTGGGGGTCCGAGTTTTGGTGTCTGGGGAGATTTTGGGGGTCCTGGGG
The DNA here is from genome assembly GCA_034336665.1 of Luscinia megarhynchos. Classification (NCBI taxonomy): domain Eukaryota; kingdom Metazoa; phylum Chordata; class Aves; order Passeriformes; family Muscicapidae; genus Luscinia; species Luscinia megarhynchos. The sequence continues at coordinate 6,956 of JAPFBE010000088.1, read as the reverse complement.
TTTTATTTTTTGTGATTCTGGGAGGATTTTGGGATATTTTGGGGGTCCCAGGTGGAATTCTTTTGTCCTGTTTTTGGGGTTCCTAGTGAGGCTCTTGTGTATTTTGTGGGGATGTCGATTGTCCTGGAGGGTTTTGGGGGTCCCCAGGGTTTTTTTATGTCCCAGGGGAGGATTTTGTCCTGCGTTTTGGATTTTTTGTCCTGGGGAGGATTTTGGGGAGTTTTTTGTCCCGAGCGGATTTTGGGGGATTCTGGGTGAGATTTTAGGGGTCCCAGGGGAGGGATTTTTGGGATTAGGGGTGCCCTGGGGGATTTCTGGGGCTAGCCAGGGTTTTTGTCCCTGGAGAGATTTTGTCCTGGGGAGGGTGTTTGCATTCTGTCTCTAGCGGATTTCTGGGGGATCCTGGGGTGAGATTTTGGGGGTCCCTAAGGTTTTTTTTAGGATCCCAGGGGGGGATTTTGGGATTTTTGGGGGGTCCCTGGGGAGTATTTGATTTTGGGATTCCTGGGGTGATTTTGAAATTTTTGGGGGGGTCCCAAAGGGGTTTTAGGGGTGTCCCAGGGTGGATTTTGGGATTTTTGGGGGTCCTGGGGAGGATTTTGGAATTTTTTGGGGTCCTGGGGAGGATTTTTGGGGTTTTTTTTTGGGGGGGGGGGTCCTGGGGGGTTTGGGGGTCCTGGGGAAGATTTTGGAATTTTTAGAGGCTCCCAGGGAGAACACTGGGGTTTTTGGGGGTCCTTGGTGTTTTGGGACGATTTTGGATTTTTGGGGATTTTTGTCCTGGGGAGGATTTTGGGGTAGTTCTGGTTTGATTTAGGGATTTTTGGGGGTCCCAAGAAGAATTTTAAAGTACCAGGAGATTTTGGGGAGATTTTTTGGGGTTTCAAGGAAAATTTTGCGATTTTTAGGGGTTCAGGGAGGGATTTTTGTTATTTTTAGGATCCGGATGATTTGGGAATTTTTAGGGTTTTTGGGGGATGATTTTGGGATTTTTGGGGGTTTTTGGGGATGATTTTGGGATTTTTGGGGTGGATTTTGGGATTTTTTGGGGTTTTTTGGGGCCGGATTTTGAGATTTTTTGGGGGGTTCTGAGGAGGATTTTGGGGTTTTCAGGATCCTCGGGATGATTTCAGGATTTTTGGGGCAGATTTTGGGATTTTTCGGGGATTTCCAGGAAGGATTTTGGCATTTTTAGGATCCTCGGGATGATTTGGGATTTTGGAGGATGATTTTGGGATTTTTGGGGCAGATTTTGGGATTTTTCGGGGGATTTCCAGGAAGATTTTGGGCATGTTTAGGATCCTTGGGATGATTTTGGGATTTGTGGGGTTTTTGGGGTGGATTTTGGGATCCTGGGGGGTTCTGGGGAAGATTTTTGGGGTGATTTTGGGATTTTTCGGGGATTTCTAGGAAGGATTTTGGGATTTTTTAGGATCCTCGGGATAATTTTGGGATTTTTGGGGGGCAGATTTTGGGATTTCTCAGGGATTTCCAGGGAGGATTTTGTTATTTTCAAGATCCCTTGGGATGATTTTGGGATTTTGGGAATTTTTTTGGGGCAGATTTTGGGATTTTTCTGGGATTTCCAGGGACGATTTTTGTTATTTCAGGATCCTCGGGATGATTGGAGTTTTTTGAGGGGGCAGATTTTGGGATTTCTGGGGGAGGATTTTTGGGGTTTTTCAGGATCCTCGGGATGATTTTGGGATTTTTAGGGTTTTTGGGGCAGATTTTGGGATTTTGGGATTTCCTGGAAGGATTTGGGATTTTTAGGATCCTCAGAATGATTTTGGGATTTTTTGGGGGCAGATTTGGGATTTCTCAGGGATTTCCAGGGAGGATTTTGTTATTTTCAGGATCCTTGGGATGATTTTTAGGATTTTTCTGGGAATTTTTGGGGCAGATTTTGGGATTTTTAGGGGGATTTCAAGGAGAATTTTGTTATTTTCAGGATCCTTGGGATGATTTTGGGATTTTTGGGAATTTTTGGGGCAGATTTTGGGATTTTTCGGGGAATTGTTCCAGGGAGGATTTTGTTATTTTCAGGATCCTCAGCGGGATGATTTCGTAGGATTTTTGCAGATTTTGGGATGTTTTTGGGAGGATTTTGTTTTCAGGATCCTAGGGATGGTTTTGAGATTTTTGGGGGTTTTTGGGGCAGATTTTGGGATTTTCCGGTGGGTTCTGGGGAAGATTTTTATGGTAGATTTTGAGATTTTTTGGGGGTTCTGAGGAGGACTTTTGGGGTTTTCAAGGATCCCTCAGGATGATTTTGGGATTTTTGGGGCAGATCTTTGGGATCTTTCAGATTCCTATGGAAGGATTTCATGGCATTTTCAGGATCCTGCAGATGATTTTCGGATTTTTGCAGATTTTGGGATTTTCGGGATTTCCAAGGATACTTTGTTATTTCAGGATCCCCGGGATGATTTTTGATTTTTGCTTTTGGGGGCGGATTTTGGATTTTTCCCGTTCTAGAAGATTTTTGTGATTTGGGGATTTTTCAGGGGGATTTCCGTGAAGGATTTTGGGATTTTTAGGATCCTCAGAAATGATTTTTACTGGGATTTTTAGCAGATTTTTGGGATTTCTCAGGGATTTCCAGGGAGGGATTTTTGTTATTTCTCAGGATCCTTGGGATGATTTTTTGGGATTTTGAGGAATTTTTGGGGGCAGATTTTGGGATTTTTCGAGAATTGTTATTCCAGGGAGGATTTTGTTATTTTCTTTAGGAACTCTCAGGATGATTTCCGAGGATTTTTTGCAGATTTTGGGATTTCTGAGGATTTTTGGGTTTCAGGATCCTCGGGATGATTTTGGGATTTTTGGGGGTTTTGTGCAGATTTTTGGGATTTTACCGATTTCCTGGAAAGGATTTTGGGATTGCCTTAGGATCCTGAGAATGATTTTGATTTTTGGGCTGGATTTCTGGGATTTTTGATGATTTTTGGGATTTGTGGGGAGGATTTTTGAAGTTTTCAGGATCCTCGGGATGGTTGGGATTTTTGGGGGCCGGATTTTGGGATTTTCCGAGGTCACTCACCCACTCCAGCAGCTTGAGCAGAAACCCGGCGGCTCCTTGACCCACCCGGAACTGCCCCCCGGCCACCAACTGGGGAGGGGCGGGAGAGCCCTCAGGGGGCTGGGGACCCCTCAAATTTGGGGGCTGAGACCCCAAAAGCAAAAACCCCTAAAACCCCCAGAGCCCCTTAAAAACCCTTCTAAAAACAGGAAATCCCCCAAAAACCCCCAAAAACTAGAGATACAAGGACAAAATTAAAAATGGGGAGGGGTCACCCCCAAACATGACGTCACGCTGACGTCACACAATCCCGCCCACCCAATTTTGGGATTTTTTACGCCCCCCAGTTGTTGCTGCATCATCATCCTCACCCCCCCTCCACCCGATGCTGCGGGCAGCGACCCCCCAAAAATGACCCCTCCCCCTTCAAGGGGCATCGCCCCGCCCCAAAATCCGTCGCGACCCTCCCAAATTTCAGAATTCAGGACTCTCCCCTTTAAAAATTCAAGATCCCCCCACCCCAAAATTCTCCCCATGCCCCACGAGCCCCTCCCATACGCAAAATCCGCACAAATTTTAGGAGCTCGCCTCTGGGAGACTCACTCCAGCCGAGACCCTCCCCAACATTGATCCAAAATTTAGAGCCCCCACCCAAAATTCAGGTGTTTTCTCCCGGGAGCCTCACAGTTCCCCACCCATTCCCCAGTGCGCGGGGGTCCCGCAGCCATCCTCACAGCTCCCCGTGTTTGGGAAGGGTCTCCAGGTGGAGTTTCGGCAGCAGGGGGGTCCTGTGAGGGGTCTCACCTGGTTCAGCACCTCCATCCTGCGGGTCCGAGACCAGCGCGGCGGAGAGGAGGGCCAGCCAGCTGGAGACAGCCGCGGAGGAGGAGGGAGGGACAGAAGGCGGGAACAGCGCGGGGACGAGCCGAGAGAAGGAACAGCCACGCGGAGGGGGGTGAGGAAAGAAAGAGCGGAGAGGGAGGAAGTGACGTCATAGCAACGAGGTAGGCGCCGCCATCTTGAATTAATGGGCAAAGGGAAAGGAGGTTTGGGCGGGAAAAAGGAGAATTTTTGGGCGGGAAAAAGGAGAATCTGATTTTCTGGGGAGGGATTTTGTGGCGATTTTTGGGGGATTTTGTAGGTGATTTTGAGGCGATTTTGGGGATTTTGTTGTGATTTTGAGGCGATTTTGTGATTTTGAGAATTTAGTGATTTTTGGTGATTTTGGGATTTCGATGTGGTTTTGTAGGCGATTTTTGAGGATTTTGAGGCGATTTTTGGGGGGATTTTGAAGTGATTTTTGAGGAGATTTTTAAGAGATTTTGTGGCGATTTTCTGTAATTTTGAGGGTACGATCGCGATTTTAAGAGTTACGATGTGATTTTGTAAAAGCGATTTTAGGGATTTTCTGGCGTTTCCCGGGGGGATTTTGAAGAAGCGATTTTAGAGGGCAATCTTTGGGAGATTACAGCCATGAATTTTGAGGATTTTGAGGCAATTTTGTAGCGATTTTGGATTTACAGGGGCCATTTTGTGGGGATTTTGAAGGCGATTCTGTGGCGATTTTTAAGAATTTTAGAAGCCGATTTTGTGGCGATTTTAGGGGATTTTAGAGGCAATTTTAGGGGATTGTGACGATTTTTGGGAGATTTTGGGAAGGCGATTTGTGGAAATTTTGATCTCTTTTGATTTTGTGGCGATTTTGGGGGATTTTGATGTAATTTTGTGGCGATTTTAAGGGGGATTTTGATGTAATTTTGTGGCGATTTTGGTTACTGGCGATTTTCAGGGGGATTTTGAAGCGATTTTGTAGCGATTTTAGGGGATTTTAGAGAGGCAATTCTGGCGATTTTAGAAGATTTTTGAAGCGATTCCGTGGCGATTTTGAAGCGATTTTTAGGGGATTTTGAGGCAATTCTGTGGCGATTTTGGGGAAGTTTGAGAGGTGATTTTGAAGGCGATTTTGAAGTTCGTGGCGATTTTTGGGGACTTTGAGGCCATTTTGAGTGATTTTGGCTGATTTTGGGGGATAGGTTTAATAGAGATTTTTTGGCGTCCCACCCTGATTTTTTGGGGGAATATCCCATTAACACCATAGATTTTTGCCTTTAATTAATTTTTTTATTGCGATTATTGTATACAGCTGAATTCTGGAATGATCGAGGTTTTTTTGGGGGGGACTTATTTGTCGAGAGAGAGCAAGATAAATAAAATAAATTTGACCTCATAGCCGCCCCCTCCCCTTCAAGATGGCGTAGCATCTCCTCACACATCAGCTTGGCGCCCGGCTGTAAAACAGCCTGGAAGCGGGGAGTAAGCGGGCAAAGGGGCAAGAGCAGGAAGCGTGAGGAAAAATCCCATTTGCCAAACCCCTCCTCCAAAATCCCAGGCCCACCTTTGTAGGGCCATGGCAAGGAAAGCGCCCACTTGTGGGCAAATCATGGTTCAGAGTACCCGAACCCTACAGAGTGCTTTCGGGAGTCCGCGGAACTTCTGCAAGAAGTTGAAATTTAGAGTGGGAGGGTGGGGAGGGTGAGGGGGAATTGAGACCCACAGAAAGAAAAAATTTAGGAATCGGCTCCCAAAAATCAGAAGAGGTTAAAGGGAGTCGCCTAAAATCTGCGGAATTGGGGGGGGAGCTCTCACTTAATGCCGGGGGTGGGGAAGGGTTTTGGGGATTTCTCCCAAATTTGAGACCCCTCCCCCCAAAATTAGGATTGTTGGGATCCCTCCACCCCAAAATAGGGAAGTTTTGGGATTCCCATTTCTAATTGGGGCCCCAAGCTCAAATTTCCCACAGGAACCCCCAAAGTCCCCATGGGCCCCCACCATCAATTCTGAACCCCAGTTTCCCCCAAATTCCCATTTCCCTCCTCAAATTTTGCACTTGCCCAAGGCCCCAGTCCCTCCTTTCCCCTCACAAAGAGCCAATTTCTCCCCAAATCGCCTCAGTCTCACCTCGAAATCCCAATTTCTTCCAGGGACTGCTTCCCCAAAATCCCCAAATTTCTCCAAAATCCTGCCCAGGACTCAAATTTTTAGGACACCCCAAATTCCCCAATTTTCCCCCAAAACCCCCATTCCCCTCAGACCCCAAAATCTGGTTTCCCTCCCACAGTGACCCCCAAAGTCTAAAGTCCCCAAAGTCCCAGCAATGGGAGATTGAGACTAGGGCCAGCTGCAGGGAACTTGCTGATCCAGGCTGGGCCGGGGCTGGAAAAGCTGGTGACCAAAGGCAACCAGGGCCTCGTGATGGGGCCTGGGGCTTCATGGACCACTCAGCTGGGGATTTTGGGGGAAAAAAAATCTAATTTGGGAAAAAATCAATTTGGAAAAAATCCCAATTTGGGGGAAAAAGCGAGGAAAATGGGCTAAAATGAGAAAGTTGGGGGAAAATGGAAAATGTGAATATTTGGGAAATGGGGCCCTGGGCTTTATATGGACCACTCCAGCTGGGGATTTTTGGGAAAAAATCCCAATTTGGAAAAAAAATCAATTTGGGGGGAAAAATAGAGAGAAAATCTGGAAATCGGGGAAAGAATGGGAAAAATGGGTTAAAAGCGAGAATATTTGGGATAAAAGGGAAATGGGGGCCACAGAGCTTCATGGACCACTCCAGCTGGGGATTTTGGGGGAAAAAAATCCAAATTTGTGGGGAGCCCGGGGGAAAAGATGGGCTAAAATGAGAGAAAATTTGGGGAAAATGGGGGAAAATGTGAATATTTAGGGGAAATGGGGCCACAGGCTTCATGAGACCCACTCCATCACAGAGGAAAAAATCCAAATTTAGGGAAAAAAATCCAAATTTGGGGAAAAAAAAAGCATGAGAGAAAATGGGCTAACAATGAGAAAATTTTGGGGAAAATATGTGAATATTTGGGGAAATGGGGCCTGAGCTTCATGGACCACTCCAGCTGGGGAAAAAAATCCCAGT
>JAPFBE010000878.1:0-22299 GCA_034336665.1 Luscinia megarhynchos | reverse complement strand
CGGCCGTGGCGGCACACCCAGAGGCAACCGCAGGCCCTTCTGCACGCCCACCCACGGGTGGGCCGGCCGTGGCGGCACACCCAGAGCCACACGCAAACAGTCCTGCACGCCCACCTACGGGTGGGTTGGCCGTTGCGTCAACCCTGAGGAAACCGCAGGCCCTTCTGCACGCCCACCCACGGGTGGGCCGGCCGTGACGGCACACCCAGAGGCACACGCAAACAGTTCTGCACGCCCACCTACAGGTGGGTTGGTCGTTGCGTCAACTTAGAAGATACTGCAGGCCCTTCTGCACGCCCACCCACGGGTGGGCTGGCCGTGGCGGCACACCCAGAGGTAAACGCAGGCCCTTCTGCATGCCCACCCACGGGTAGTCCGGCCGTGGCTGCACACCCAGAAGCAAACGCAGGCCCTTCTGAACTCCCACCAACGGGTGGGCCGGCCGTGGCGACACACCCAGAGGCAACCGCAGGCCCTTCTGCACGCCCACTCACGGGTGGGCCGGCCGTGGCGGCACACCCAGAGCCACACGCAAACAGTCCTGCACGCCCACCACGGGTGGGTTGGCCGTTGCGTCAACCCTGAGGAAACCGCAGGCCCTTCTGCACGCCCACCCACGGGTGGGCCGGCCGTGACGGCACACCCAGAGGCACACGCAAACAGTTCTGCACGCCCACCTACAGGTGGGTTGGTCGTTGCGTCAACTTAGAAGATACTGCAGGCCCTTCTGCACGCCCACCCACGGGTGGGCTGGCCGTGGCGGCACACCCAGAGGTAACCGCAGCCCCTTCTGCACGCCCAACCACGGGTAGGCCGGCCGTGGGTGCACACCCAGAGGCAAACGCAGGGCCTTCTGCACACCCACCCACGGGTGGGCTGGCCGTAACGGCACACCCAGAGGCAAACGCAGGCCTTTCTGCACGCCCACCCACGGCTGGGCCCACCGTGGCGGCACAACAAGAGGCAACCGCAGGCCCTTCTGCACGCCCACCCAGGGGTGGGCCGGCCGTGGCGGCACATTCAGAGGCACACGCAAACAGTTCTGCACGCCCACCCACGGTTGGTCGGCCGTAGCGGCACACCCAGAGGCAACCGCAGGGCCTTCTGCACGCCCACCCACTGATGAGCCGGCCGTGGCGGCACACCCAGAGCCACACGCAAACAGTTCTGCACGCCCACCCACGGGTGGGCCGACCGTGGCGGCACACCGAGAGGCACACGCAAACAGTTCTGCACGCCCACCTACGGGTGGGTTGGTCGTTGCGTCAACCCAGAGGCAACCGCAGGCCCTTCTGCACGCCCACCCACAGGTGGGCCGGCCGTGGCGGCTCACCCAGGGGCAAAGGCAGGGCCTTCTGCACGCCCACCCACGGGTGAGCCGGCCGTAGCGGCACACCCAGGGGCACAGGCAAATAGTTCTCCACGCCCACCCACGGGTGAGCCGGCCGTTGCGTAAACCCAGAGGCAACCGCAGACCCTTCTGCACGCCCATCCACGGGTTGGCCGGCCGTGGCGGCACACCAAGGGGCAAACGCAGGCCCTTCTCCACGCCCACCCACGGGTGGGCCGGCCGTGGCTGCACACCCAGGGGCAACCGCAGGCCCTTCTGCACGCCCACCCACAGGTGAGCCGGCTGTGGCGGCACACCCATAGCCACATGCAAACAGTTCTGCACGCGCACCCACGGGTAGGCCGGCCATGGCTGCACACCCAGAGGCAACCGCAGGGCCTTCTGCACGCCCACCCACGGGTGGGCTGGCCGTGGCGGCACACCCAGAGGTAAACGCAGGCCCTTCTGCATGCCCACCCACGGGTAGTCCGGCCGTGGCTGCACACCCAGAGGCAACCGCAGTGCCCTCTGAACACCCACCAACGGGTGGGCCGGCCGTGGCGGCACACTCAGAGGCAAACGCAAACCCTTCTGCACGCCCACCCACGGGTGGGTCGGCCGTGGCGGCACACTAAGAGGCAAACGCAAACACTTCTGCACTCCCACTCACGGGTGGGCCGGCCGTGGCGGCACACCCAGAGGCAAACGCAGGCCCTTCTGCACGCCCACACACGGGTTGGCCTACCGTGGCGGCACAGCCAGGGGGAACGTCAGGCCCTTCTGCACGCCCACCCACGGGTGGTCCGGCCGTGGTGGCACAGCCAGAGCCACACGCAGGCCCTTTTGACCGCCCACCCAGGGGTGGGCCGGCCGTGGCGGCACACCCAGAGGCACACGCAAACAGTTCTGCACGCCCACCCACGGGTAAGCTGGTCGTTGCGTCAACCCAGAAGAAACTGCAGGCCCGTCTGCACGCCCACCGACGGGTGTGCTGGCCGTGGTGGCACACCCAGATGTAACCGCAAGCCCTTCTGCACTCCACCCACGGGTAGGCCGGCCGTGGCTGCAGACCCAGAGGCAAACGCAGGCCCTTCTGCACGCCCACCCACTGGTGGGCCGGCCGTGGCGGCACACCCAGAGGCAACCGCAGGCCCTTATGCACGCCCACCCACGGGTGGGCCGGCCGTGGCGGCACACCCAAAGGCACACGCAAACAGTTCTGCACGCCCACCCACGTGTGGGTTGGTCGTTGCGTCAACCCTGAGGAAACCGCAGGCCCTTCTGCACGCCCACCCACGGGTGGGCCGGCTGTGGCGGCACACTCAGAGGCAAACGCAAACCCTTCTGCACGCCCACCCACGGGAGGGCCGGCCGTGGCGACACACTCAGAGGCAAACGCAAACCCTTCTGCACACCCACCCACGGGTAAGCTGGTCGTTGCGTCAACCCAGAAGAAACTGCAGGCCCTTCTGCACGTTCACCCACGGGTGGGCTGGCCGTGGCGGCACACCCAGAGGTAATCGCAGGCCCTTTTGCACTCCCACCCACGGGTAGGCCGGCCGTGGCGGCACACCCAGAGGCAACCGCAGGGCCTTCTGCACACCCACCCACTGGTGGGCCGGCCATGGCGGCACACTCAGAGGCAAACGCAAACCCTTCTTCACGCCCACCCACGGGTGGGCCGGCCGTGGCGGCACACCCAGAGGCACACGCAAACTGTTCTGCACGCCCACCTACGGGTGGGTTGGTCGTTGCGTCAACTTAGAAGAAACTGCAGGCACTTCTGCACGCCCACCCACGGGTGGGCTGGCCTTGGCGGCACACCCAGAGGTAAACGCAGGTCCTTCTGCATGCCCACCCACGGGTAGTCCGGCCGTGGCTGCACACCCAGAGGCAACCGCAGGGCCTTCTGAACACCCACCAACGGGTGGGCCGGCCGTGGCGCCACACTCAGAGGCAAACGCAAACCCTTCTGTACGCCCACCCACGGGTGGGTCGGCCGTGGCGGCACACTAAGAGGCAAACGCAAACACTTCTGCACGCCCACCCACGGGTGGGCCGGCCGTGGCGGCACACCCAGAGGCAAACGCAGGCCCTTCTGCACGCCCACCTACGGGTGGGCCTACCGTGGCGGCACAGCCAGGGGGAACGTCAGGCCCTTCTGCACGCCCACCCACGGGTGGGCCGGCCCTGGCGGCACACCCAGGGGCACAGGCAAATAGTTCTCCACGCCCACCCACGGGTGAGCCGGCCGCTGCGTAAACCCAGAGGCAACCGCGAGACCCTTCTGCACGCCCTCCATCCACGGGTTGGCCGGCCGTGGCGGCACACCAAGGGGCAAACGCAGGCCTTTTCTCCACGCCCCACCCACGGGTGGGCCGGCCGTGGCTGCACACCCAGGGGCAACCGCAGGCCCTTCTGCACGCCCCACCCACAGGTGAGCCGGCTGTGGCGGCACACCCATAGCCACATGCAAACAGTTCTGCACGCGCACTCCACGGGTAGGCCGCCATGGCTGCACACCCAGAGGCAACCGCAGGGTTTTCTTCTGCACGCCCACCCACGGGTGGGCTGGCCGTGGCGGCACACCCAGAGGTAAACGCAGGCCCTTCTGCATGCCCACCCACGGGTAGTCCGGCCGTGGCTGTACACCCAGAGGCAACCGCAGGGCCCTCTGAACACCCACCAACGGGTGGGCCGGCCGTGGCGGCACACTCAGAGGCAAACGCAAACCCTTCTGCACGCCCACCCACGGGTGGGTCGGCCGTGGCGGCACACTAAGAGGCAAACGCAAACACTTCTGCACTCCCACTCACGGGTGGGCCGGCCGTGGCGGCACACCCAGAGGCAAACGCAGGCCCTTCTGCACGCCCACACACGGGTTGGCCTACCGTGGCGGCACAGCCAGGGGGAACGTCAGGCCCTTCTGCACGCCCACCCACGGGTGGTCCGGCCGTGGTGGCACACCCAGAGCCACACGCAGGCCCTTCTGCACGCCCTCACCCAGGGGGTGGGCCGGCCGTGGGCGGCACACCCAGAGGCACACGCAAACAGTTCTGCACGCCCACCCACGGGTAAGCTGGTCGCTATGGGCCAACCCAGAAGAAACTGCAGGCTCCGCCTGCAGCCCACCAACGGGCGTGCTGGCCGTGGTGGCACACCCAGATGTAACCGCAGGCCCTTCTGCACTCCACCCACGGGTAGGCCGGCCGTGGCTGCAGACCCAGAGGCAAACGCAGGCCCTTCTGCACGCCCACCCACTGGTGGGCCGGCCGTGGCGGCACACCCAGAGGCAACCGCAGGCCCTTATGCACGCCCACCCAAGGGTGGGCCGGCCGTGGCGGCGCACCCAGAGGCACACGCAAACAGTTCTGCACGCCCACCCACGGGACGTTGGTCGTTGCGTCAACCCGGAGGAAAACGCAGGCTTTTCTGCACGCCCAACCACGGGTGGGCCGGCCGTGGCGGCACACTCAGAGGCAAACGCAAACCCTTCTGCACGCCCACCCAGGGGTGGGCCGGCCGTGGCGGCACACCCAGAGGCAACCGCAGGCCCTTCTGCACGCCCACCCACGGGTGGGCCGGCCGTGGCGGCACACCCAGAGGCACACGCAAACAGTTCTGCACGCCCACCCACGGGTGTGCCGGCCTTGGCGGCACACCCAGAGGCACACGCAAACAGTTCTGCACGCCCACCCACGGGAAAGCTGGTCGTTGCGTCAACCCAGAAGAAACTGCAGGCCCTTCTGAACACCCACCAACGGGTGGGCCGGCCGTGGCGGCACACCCAGAGGCAACCGCAGGCCCTTCTGCACGCCCACTCACGGGTGGGCCCGCCGTGGCTGCACAACCAGGAGCAAACGCAGGCACATCTGCACGCCCACCCACGGGTAGGCCGGCCGTGGCGGCACACCCAGAGGCACACGCACACAGTTCTGCACGCCCACCCACGGGTGGGCCGGCCGTAGCGGCACACCCAGAGGCAACCGCAGGGCCTTCTGCACGCCCACCCACTGGTGGGCCGGCCGTGGCGGCACACCCAGAGCCACACGCAAACAGTTCTGCACGCCCACCCACGGGTGGGCCGGCTGTGGCGGCACACCCAGAGGCAAACGCAAACAGTTCTGCACGCCCACCTACGAGTCGTTGGTCGTTGCGTCAACCCAGAGGAAACCGCAGGCCCTTCTGCCCGCCCACCCACAGGTGGGCCGGCCGTGGCGGCACACCCAGGGGCAACCGCAGGCCCTTCTGCACGCCCACCCACGGGTGAGCCGGCCGTGGCGGCACACCCAGAGGCAACCTCAGGCCCTTCTGCACGCCCACACACAGGTGGGCCGGCCGTAGCGGCACAGCCAGAGGCAACCGCAGGCCCTTCTGCACGCCCACCCACTGATGAGCCCGGCCGCGGGCAACACACTCCAGAGGAAACCGCAGGCCATTCTGCACGCCTAACCACGGGTGCGCCTACCGTGGCGGCACACCCAGAGGCACAGGCAAATAGTTCTGCACGCCCCACCCACGGGTAGGCCGGCCGCTGCTGCACACACCCCGAGGCAACCGTAGGCCTCTTCTTCACGCCCCACCCACTGGTGGGCCGGCCGTGGGCGGCACACCCAGAGGCAACCGCGAGGCCCTTCTTCACGCTTCACCCACGGGTGGGCCGGCCGTGGCGGCACACCCAGAGGCACACGCAAACAATTCTGCACGCCCACCTACGGGTGGGTTGGTCGTCGCGTCAACCCAGAGGAAAGCGCAGGCCCTTCTGCACGCCCTCCCACGGGTAGGCCGGCCGTGGCGGCACACCCAGAGGCACACGCAAACAGTTCTGCACGCCCATCTACGGGTGGGTTGGTCGTTGCGTCAACCCAGAGGAAACCGCAGGCCCTTCTGCACGCCCACCCAAGGGTAGGCTGGCCGTGGCGGCACACTCAGAGGCAAACGCAAACCCTTCTGCACGCCCATTCACGGGTGGGCCGGCCGTGGCGGCACACCCAGAGGCACACGCAAACAGTTCTGCACGCCCAGCTACGGGTGGGTTGGTCGTTGCGTCAACTTAGAAGAAACTGCAGGCCCTTCTGCACGCCCACCCACGGGTGGGCTGGCCGTGGCGGCACACCCAGAAATAAACGCAGGCCCTTCTGCATGCCCACCCACGGGTAGTCTGGCTGTGGCTGCACACCCAGAGGCAACCGCAGGGCCTGCTGAACACCCACCAACGGGTGGGCCGGCCGTGGCGGTACACTCAGAGGCAAACGCAAACCCTTCTGCACGCCAACCCACGGGTGGGTCGGCCGTGGCGGCACACTAAGAGGCAAACGCAAACACTTCTGCACGCCCACACACGGGTGGGCCTACCGTGGCGGCACAGCCAGGGGGAAGGTCAGGCCCTTCTGCACGCCCACCCACGGGTGGTCCGGCCGTGGCGGCACACCCAGAGCCACACGCAAACAGTTCTGCACGCCCACCCACGGGTGGGCCGACCGTGGCGGCACACCCAGAGGCAAACGCAAACAGTTCTGCACGCCCACCTACGGGAGGGTTGGTCGTTGCGTCAACCCAGAGGAAACCGCAGGCCCTTCTGCCCTCCCACCCACAGGTGGGCCGGCCGTGGCGGCTCGCCCAGGGGCAACGGCAGGCCCTTCTGCACGCCCACCCACGGGTGAGCCGGCCGTGGCGGCACACCCAGAGGCAACCTCAGGCACTTCTTCACGCCCACCCACGCGTGGGCCGGCCGTGGCGGCACAGCCAGAGGCAACCGCAGGCCCTTCTGCACGCCCACCCACTGATGAGCCGGCCGTGGCAACACACTCAGAGGAAACCGCAGGCCATTCTGCACGCCCAACCACGGGTGCGCCTACCGTGGCGGCACACCCAGAGGCACAGGCAAATAGTTCTGCACGCCCACCCACGGGTAGGCCGGCCGTTGCTGCACACCCAGAGGCAACCGCAGGCCCTTCTTCACGCCCACCCACTGGTGGGCCGGCCGTGGCGGCACACCCAGAGGCAACCGCAGGCCCTTCTTCACGCCCACCCACGGGTGGGCCGGCCGTGGCGGCACACCCAGAGGCACACGCAAACAATTCTGCACGCCCACCTACGGGTGGGTTGGTCGTCGCGTCAACCCAGAGGAAAGCGCAGGCCCTTCTGCACGCCCTCCCACGGGTAGGCCGGCCGTGGCGGCACACCCAGAGGCACACGCAAACAGTTCTGCACGCCCATCTACGGGTGGGTTGGTCGTTGCGTCAACCCAGAGGAAACCGCAGGCCCTTCTGCACGCCCACCCAAGGGTAGGCTGGCCGTGGCGGCACACTCAGAGGCAAACGCAAACCCTTCTGCACCTTCATTCACGGGTGGGCCGCCGTGGCGGCACACCCAGAGGCACACGCTAAACAGTTCTGCACGCCCAGCTACGGGTGGGTTGGTCGCTATGCGTCAACTTAGAAGAAACTGCAGGCTCCTTCTCGCACGCCCCACCCACGGGTGGGCTGGCCGTGGCGGCACACCCAGAAATAAACGCAGGCCCTTCTGCATGCCCACCCATCGGGTAGTCTGGCCGTGGCTGCACGCAGAGGCAACCGGCAGGGCCTGCTGAACACTCCACCAACGGGTGGGCCGGCCGCATGGTACACTCCAGAGGCAAACGCGAAACCCTTCTGCACGCCAACCCACGGGTGGGTCGGGCCGTGGCGAGCACACTAAGAGGCAAACGCAAACACTTCTGCACGCCCTCACACACGGTGGGCCTACCGTGGCGGCACAGCCAGGGGAAGGTCAGGCTCCTTCTGCACGCTCCCCACCCATCGGTGGTCCGACCGAGTGTGCGACACCCAGAGCCACACGCAAACAGTTCTGCACGCCCACCCAGGGGTGGGCCGGCCGTGGGCGGCACACAGAGGAACACGCAAACAGTTCTGCACGCCCACCCACGGGTAAGCTGGTCGCTGCGTCAACCCAGAAGAAACTGCAGGCTCCGTCTGCACGCCCACCCACGGGTGTGCTGGCGATGGCGTACACCCAGATGTAACCGCAGGCCCTTCTGCACTCCACCGCGGGTAGGCCGGCCGTGGCTGCACACCCAGAGGAAACCGCGGGAGCGCCTGCAGGCCCACCCACTGGTGGGCGGCGCATGGCACACCCAGAGGCAACCGCAGGCCCTTCTTCACGCCCACCCACGGGTGGGCCGGCCGTATGCACACCCAGAGCCACACGCAAACAGTTCTGCACGCCCCACCTACGGGTGGGTTGGTCGTCAGCGTCAACCCAGAGTCAACCGCAGGCTTTTCTGCAGCCCACCCACGGGTAGACCGGCCGTGGGCGGCACACTCCAGAGGCAAACGCAAACCCTTCTGCACGCTCACCCACGGGTGGGCCGGCCGTGGCCGGCACACTCCAGAGGCAAACGCGAAACCCTTCTGCACGCCCACCCAAGGGTGGGCCGGCCGTGGCGGCACACACCCAGAGGCAACCGCAGGCCCTTCTGCACGCCCACCCCACTGGGTGGGCCGGCCGTGGCGGCACACCAGAGGCACACGCAAACAGTTCTGCACGACCACCCACGGGCCGGCCGGCCGAGCGGCACAGCCAGAGGCACACGCAAACAGTTCTGCACGCCAACCCATCGGGTAATGGGCCCTGTGGCGGGCACACCCAGAGGCACACGCGAAACAGTTCTTCAAGCCCACCCACGGAAAGCTGGTCGCTATACAACCCGCAGAAGAAACTGCAGGCCCTTCTGCACGCCCACCCGTCGGGTGGGCTGGCCGTGGGCGGCACACCCAGAGGTAACCGCAGGCCTTTCTGCACTCCCACCCACGGGTAGGCTGGCCGTGGCTGCACACCCAGAGGCAAACGCAGGCCCTTCTGAACACCCCACCAACTGGTGGGCCGGCCGTGGGCGGCACACCCAGAGGCAATCGCGAGGCCCTTTTGCACGCCCACCCACCGGGTGGGCCAGTCACGTGGCTGCACAACCAGGAGCAACCGCGAGGCACTTCTGCACACCCACTCCACGGTGTACGGCCGTCGAGCGGCACACCCAGAGGCACACGCAAACAGTTCTGCACGCCCACCCACGGGTGGGCCGCGTCAGAAGCGCACACCCAGAAGCAACCGCGGGGCCTTCTGCAAGCTTCACCCACGGGTGGGCCGGCTATGGCGGCACACCCAGAGCCACACGCAAACAGTTCTGCACGCCATCACTCCACGGGTGGGCCGACCGCGGGCGGCACACCCAGAGGCAAACGCAAACAGTTCGCACGCCCACCTCACGGGATGGTTGGTCGCTGCGTCAACCCAGAGGAAACCGTAGGCCCTTCTGCCCGCCCCACCCACAGGTGGGCCGGCCGCGGGCGGCACACCCAGGGACAACCGCGAGGCCCTTCTGCACGCCCCACCCACGGGTGAGCCGTTCGTGGCGGCACACCCACAGGCAACCTCAGGCCCTTCTGCACGCCCACACACAGGTGGGCGGCCGGACAGCGGCACAGCCAGAGGCAGCCGCGAGGCCCTTCTGCACGCCCACCCACTGATGAGCCGGCCAAGGCAACACACTCTGAGCCACACGCAGAAACAGTTCTGCACGCTTCCACCCACGGAAAGCCGGTCGCTGGCGTCAACCCAGAAGAGATTGCAGGCCCTTCGCACGCGCACGCATCCAATGGGTGGGCTAGCGCGTGGCGGCACACCCAGAGGTAAACGCAGGCCCTTCTGCATGCCCACTTACGGGTAGGCCGGCCGTGGCTGCACACCCAGAGGCAACCGCTAGGGCCTTCTCTGCACGCCCACCAACGGGTGGGCCAGCCGGCGTGCACACTCAGAGGCAAACGCATAAACCCTTCTGCACGCCCCCTACCACTGGTGGGTCGGCCGTGGCATCACACTCAGAGGCAACCGCGAGGCCCTTCTTCACGCCCTAACCACGGGTTGGCCGGCCGAGCGGGCACACCCAGAGGCAACCGCAGGGCCTCTCTGCACTTTGCCACTAACGTGGGTGGGCCGGCTGGGCGTATGCACGCAGAGGCACATCGAAAACAGTTCTGCACGCCCTCCCATGGGTGGGCCGGCTGGCTGCACACCCAGGCTAACTGCAGGCCCTTCTACACGCCACCGCAGAGCAGCCGCTGGGCTGCACACCGCGAGCCACATGCAAACAGTTCTTCACGCCCCACCCACGGGTAGTCCGCCCGTTGCTGCACACTGGTGAGTGGGCAACCTTAGGGCCTTCTGCACGCCCACCCACTGGTGGGCCGGGTCAGGCTGCGCACACCACAGAGGGCAACCGCGAGGGCCCTTTCTGAACACCCACCAAAGGTTGGTCAGCCGGCCGGGCGCACACCCAGGAGGCAAACTCTGCGAGGCCCTTCTGCACGCTTCACACCATCGGTGGGCCGGGCCGCGGGCGGCACTGGACCCAGAGCCACACGAAACAGTCCTGCATCGCCTAATTCCACGGGTGGGTTGGCTCGCTAAGGCCACAACTCTGAGGAAAACCGCGAGGCCCTTTCTGCACGCCCACCCATCGGGTGGGCCGTGGCCGTGGACGGGCACACCCAGAGGCACACGCGAAACAAGCCTCTGCACGCTCCACCTACAGGTGGGGTTGGTCGTCAGTGCCAACTTTAGAAGAGGTACTGCAGGCTCCTTCTGCACGCTACTTCACCCACGGGTGGGCTGGCCGTGGCGGCACACCCAGAGGTAACGCAGGCCCTTCTGCATGCCCACTCCATCGGGTAGTCGTCCGCCGCGGGCTGCACACCCAGAAGCAAACGCGAGGCTCCTTCTGAATCCTCCGCACCAACGGGTGGCCGCCGCGGCCGTAATACACACCCAGAGGCAACCGCGCTCCTTCTGCACGCCCCACTCATACCGGTGGCCGGCCGGCGGCACACCCAGAGCCACACGCAAACAGTCCTGCACGCCCACCTACGGGTGGGCTGGTCAGCCAGGCCAACTCCTGAGGAAACCGCGAGGCTCTTTCTGCACGCTTCACCCACGGGTAGGGCGGCCGCGGGCGCACACTCCAGAGTGCAAACGCAAACCCTTCTGCACGCCCCCAACCATCGCGGTGGGCCGGGCCATGGCTTCACATGTAGAGGCAAACGCAGACACTTCTTGCATCGCTTCACCCACGGGTGGGCCTGCCCTGGCGGCACACCCGAGGCAAACGCGAGGCCCTTCTGCACGCCCTAATATCGGTGGGTCGGCCGGGCGCACACCCTTGGGAAAAAAGTAGGTTTTTTCTGCACGCACTCCGCTGGTGGGCCGGCCGCGGCTGCACACCCAGAGGCAACCCTGCAGGGCCTTCTGCACCACCCACGGGTGGGCCGGCCGGGCGTGCACACTCCAGAGGCACACGCAAACAGTTCTGCACGCCTCACCCACGGGTTGGGCCGACCGTGGCGGCACACCCAGGGGCACACGCAAACAGTTCTGCACGCCCACCCACGGTAAGCTGGTCGCTAAGGCCAACCCAGAAGAAACTGCAGTAGCTCCTTCTGCACGCCCCACTCCACGGGTGGGTTGCCGCGGGCGCACACCCAGAGGTAACCGCGAGGCTCCTTCTGCACGCCTTCAACCATCGGTAGGCCGGGCCGTGGCTGCACACCCAGAGTAGCAAACGCGCAGGGCCTTTCTGCACACTCCACCCACGGGTGGGTCGGCCGTCAACAGCACACCCAGAGGCAAACGCAGGCCTTTCTGCACGCACCCACGGCTGCCCACCGTATGGCACAACAAGAGGCAACCGCAGGCTCTTCTGCACGCTCACCCATAAGGGCCGCCGCGGCGGCACATCCAGAGGCACACGCGAAAACAGTTCTTGCACGCCACCTACCGCGTTGGTCGGCCGTAGCGGCACACCCAGAGGCAAACGCAGGGCCTGCACGCACCCACTGATGAGCCGTCGCGTGGCGGCACACCCAGAGCCACACGCAGTCAGTTCTGCACGCTTCACTCCACGGTGGGTCAATCGCGGGCGGCACACCGCAAAGAGGCACACGCAAAGTCAGTTCTGCACGCTCTTCACCCACGGGTGGGTTGGTCGCTCATGTGAAACCCAGAGGAACCGCAGGCTCTTTCTGCACGCCCACTCCACAGGTGGGCCGCCGCGGGAGGCTCACCCAGGGCAAAGGCAGCGGCCTTGCATGCACTGCCACCCACGAGAGCCGCCGTGGAAGCGCACACCCAGGGGCACAGGCAATGTTCTCCACGCCTCACCCACGGGTGAGCCGCTGCGTGCAAAACCCGAGCAGGTAACCGCAGACCCTTCTGCACGCCTATCCATCGGGTTGGCCGCCGCGGGCGCACAATCAGAGGGGCAAACGCGAAACCCTTCTCCACGCCTCACCCACCGGTGGGCCGGCCGCGGGCTGCACACTCCAGGGCAACCGCGAGGCTCTTCTGCACGCCTTCCACCCACAGGTGAGCCG
Source organism: Luscinia megarhynchos (assembly GCA_034336665.1). Taxonomy (NCBI): domain Eukaryota; kingdom Metazoa; phylum Chordata; class Aves; order Passeriformes; family Muscicapidae; genus Luscinia; species Luscinia megarhynchos. The sequence continues at coordinate 9,543 of JAPFBE010000878.1, read as the reverse complement.
CCGTGGCGCACCACCCATAGCCACATGCAAACAGCGTTCTGCACGCGACTCCACTGGTAGGCCGTGCCATGGCTGCACACCCAGAAAGGCAACCCCAGGGGTTTTTCTGCACGCCTAAGCACCACGGGTGGGCTGGCCGCGCGCGCACACCCAGAGGTAAACGCAGGCTCCTTCTGCATGCCCACCCACGGGTAGTCGCGTCGCGGGCTGCATACACCCAGAGGCAACCGCGAAAAGTGTCTTCTGCACCCACCAACGGTGGGCGCGGCCGCGGCGGGCACACCCAGAGGCAAACGCGAAAGCTCTTCTGCACGCTCCACCCACTACAGGGTGGGTCGCCGTGGCGCACACTCAGAGGCAAACGCGAAACACTTCTGCATCTCCACCACGGTGGGCCGTGGCCGTGGCGCACACCCAGAGGCAAACGCAGGTCCCTTCTGCACGCTTCCACACACGGGTTGGCTCTACCGTGGCGGCACAGCTAGATGGGAGAACGCCAGGCTCTTCTGCACGCCCACCCATCGGTGGTCCGCCGCGGGCGGGCACAGCCAGAGCCACACGCAAGCTCTTTGACCGCCTACCACCCAGGGTGGGCCGCCGGCGCACACCCAGAGGCACACGCGAAGCAGTTCTGCACGCTTCCACCCACGGGTAAGCTGGCTGCTGCGCCAACCCAGAAGAAACTGCAGGCCTCGGTTCTGCACGCTTCACCACGGGTGTGCTGGCCGGTGGCGCACACCCAGAGGCAAATCGCAGGCCCTTCTGCACTCCACCCACGGGTAGGCCGGCCGTGGCTGCAGACCCAGAGGCAAACGCAGAGGCCCTTCTGCACTTCCACCCACTGGTGGGCCCGCCGTGGCGGCACAACCAGAGGCAAGCGCAGGTGCCCTTCTGCACGCCACCCACGGTGTGGGTCGCCGTGGCGGCACAATCCCAGAGGCAAACCTGCAGGCCCTTATGCACGCCTACCCATCGGTGGGGGTCAGCCGCATGCACACCCAGAGGCACACGCGAACAGTTCTGCACGCCCACCCACCTGTGCTGGTCGCTAAGGCCAACCCTGAGGAAACCGCAGGTTCTTCTGCACTTCTCACTCCACCGGGTGGGCCGCTGTGGCGGCACACCCAGAGGCAAACGCGAGACCTCTTCTGCACGCCTACCCATCGGGACGTGGCCTGGCCGTAGGCACACCCAGAGGCAAACCGCGAGGTTCCCTCTGCACGCCACCCACGGGTGGGCCGGCGCGGGCGGCACACCCAGAGGCAAACCGCAGGCCCTTCAGCACGCACACCCACGGGTGCTCGGCCGCTGCGGCCATACTCCAGAGGAACACTGCAGGCTCAGTTTCTGCACGCCATTCACCATCGGTGGGCCGCCGCTAAGTGCGACACCCAGAGGCAACCGGCGAGGCCCTCAGACGCTTCACCACTCGGTAGGGCCGGCCGCATGCGCGACCCAGAGGACAAACCGCAGGGCCTTCTGCACGCCTCACCCACGGAGGGTCAGCGTTTCATGGCGGCACACCCAGGGGCAAACGCGAGGCCCTTCTTCACGCTTCACTCCACGGGTGGGCCGCCGCGGGCGGCACACCCAGAGGCAATTTCCACCAAAACAGTTTCAAAAATACGCTACGGGTGGGTTGTTGGTCGCTATACAACTTAGAAGAAACTGCATATCTTCGCACTTACCCACGGGTGGGCCGGCGCGTGGCGGCACACCCAGAGCCAATACGCAGGGCTCCTTCTGCACGCTCCACCCACGGGTAGGTCACGCGCCGGCTGCACACCCAGAGGCAACCGCAGAGGCCTTTCTGCACGCCACACCAACGGGTGTGCGCCGACCGTGGCGGCGCTACACTCCAGAGGCAAACCGCAGCTTCTGGTGGTACTTTCACGCCCACCGCGGTGGGCCGGCGCGTGGCGGCACACACAGAGTGCACACGCAAACAGCTTTCAGCACGCCCACCCATCGGGTGGGCTCGGCTGCGGGCGGCACACCCAGAGGCAAACCGCGAGGCCCTTCTGCACGCCCAATATCGACCGGGTGGGTCGCTCGTGGCGGCACAGCCAGGGCAAACGCGCAGGTCCCTTCTGCACGCCAAGACCATCTGGTGGGCCGCCGCGGTCGCACACCCAGAGGCAACACGCAGGCTCAGTTCCTGCACGCCTCACTCCACGAGGTGGGTCTGGCCGCGCGCGCAGGCACACGTGGAGGCACACGCAGTCAAAGTTCCCGCACGCCCACCCACGGGTAGGCTGCCGCTGGCGGCATCACCAGAGGCACACTGCAGGCCCGCTTCCGCACTTCAATCCATCGGCAGTCGCCGTCGGCGGCACAACTCAGAGCCACACGCGAAACAGTTCTGCACTCACTACTCCACGTGGTGGGCAAGGCGTCAACCCAGAGGAAACCACAGGCCTTATGCACTTCACACACGGTGGGCCTACCGCGCGCACACCAGAGAGAGGTAGCCCTTCTGCACGCCACACGTCTGTGTAAGCCGGCCGCGGGCGCACACCCAGAGGCACACGCCACCCAAACAGCCTCTGCACGCCCACCCACGGGTGGGCCGCCGTGGCGCACACCCAGAGGCACACGCGAAACAGTTCTGCAGGCCCACCCATGCAGCTGGTCGCTGCGCCAACCCAGAAGAAAATGCAGGTTCTGCACGCTTCGCACGGGTGGCTGTCGGCTGCACACCCAGAGGCAAACCGCGAGGGCCTTCTGCACTACTCCAGCGGTGGGCCGCCGCGGGCGCGTCACACCCAGAGGCAAACGCGAGGGCCCTTCTGCACGCACCAACGTCGGTGAGGCCGGGCCGTGGCTGCACACCCAGGGAACGCCAGGCCCCTTCTGCACGCCTTCACCCATCGCGTGGGCCCGCCGTGTGCGGCACACCCAGAGAGCCACACGCAGGCACTTCTGCACGCTTCACCCAGCGAGGGCCGGCCGGCGGCACACCGCTAGAGGCACACGCAAACAGTTCTGCACGCCCACCCACGCGTAAGCTGGTCAGCTAGGCACACCCAGACGCAAACCGAACGCTCGCACGCCACCCATTCGCTGGTGTGCTGACCGTGGCGGCATCACCCAGAGGCAACCGCAGGTTCTTTTCTGCACGCGCCGTCGGATCGCCGCGGCGGCACACCCAGAGGCAACCGCGAGGCCCTTCTGCACGCACCAGGGAGGTCCGCCGCGGCTTAATATGCACCCAGAGCCACACGCGAAACAGGGCCCTGCACGCCTACTCCACGTGGGTGGCCGGCCGTCAGGCCAACACACACCGTAGCAAACCGCGAGTCCTCTCTGTCACGCCACTCCACGGTAGGCCGGGCCGTCGGGCGGCACACCCAGAGGCACACGCAAACAGTTCTGCACGCTTCACCACGGTGGGCCGGGCATATGAGTATTACCCAGAGGCACAGAACATTTCTGCACGCCACGGTAAGCTGGCTGCGCAAACTCAGAGGAAACTGGCAGGTCCTTCGCAGCTCACTCACGGTGGTGGCTGCATGGCGCACCCCAGAGGTAACCGCGAGGCCTTTCTGCACTCCCACCTGGTGGGTCACGTGGCTGCAACACCGAGGGAAAAGCAGGTCTCTGAACGCCCTCCACGGTGGGTCGTCCGCTGGCAATAATTCCAGAGGCAACCGCAGGCTCTTTTGCACTTCAATTCATCGGTGTGGCCCGCCGCGGCTGCACAACCAGGAGCAACCGGTAGGCACTTCTGCACGCTTCACCCACGGTAGGCCGGGCTGTGGCGTACACCCAGAGGCAATTAATTAAATGTTCTGCACGCCCACCCATCGGTGGGCCGGCCGTAGCGGCACAAATCCAGAGTGGCAACCGTGGCCCTTATGCGCACGCTTCACCCATCGGTGGGTCGCCGGCGGGCACACCCAAAGGCACACGCAAAACAGTTCTGGTAATGCCTTCACTCACGCAGGTTGGCCGCTAAGGCCAACCCTGAGGGAAACCAAGTAGGCTCTTCTGCACGCCCACCCATCGGTAATGGGTTGCATGCACACTCAGAGGCAAACGCGAACCCTTCTACACACTCCCCACCACGGGAGGGTCACGCCGTATGCACACCCCAGAGGCAAACGCGAAACTCCTTCTGCACGCCCACCCACGGGTGGGCCGGGCCGGGCGGCACACCCAGAGGCAACGAGTTCTTCTGCACCACCCACGGTAAGCTGGTCGGTATGCCAACTCCAGATGAAACTGCAGGCCCTTCTGCACGCTCACTCACCGGGCTGGCTGGCCGCGCGCACACCCAGAGGTAATCACAGGCTCCTTTGCACCCCTCTTACCCACGGTGTAATGGCCGCGGTTGCACACACCGAGGCAACGGTAGGGTTTCTGCACACCTACCCACTGGTGGGCCGGCCGTATGGACACCTCCAGGCAACCGCAGCCCTTCTGCACGCTTCACCCAGGGTGGGCCGCCGGCGTATCATTCCAGAGGTAAACGCAGGTTCTTTTTGCATCACTTCACCCACGGTGTCTCGCCGCGTGGCTGCACATCCAGGAGCAACCGGCAGGCACTTCTGCATCGCCTTCACCCACGGTAGGCCGCTGTGGCGGTACACCCAGAGTAAGTACACACGCGCGAAATAGTTCTGCACGCCCACCCACGGTGGGCCGCCGTGAGCGCACAACCAGAGGCAAACCGGGTGCAGGGCCTTCTGCACGCCTACCCACGGTGGGCCGCCGCGGCGGCACACCCAGAGGCACACGCGAACAGTTCCTGCACGCCCACCCACGGGTAAGCTGGTCGCTATGGCCATCCCAGAAGAAAATGCAGGTCTTTCGCACCACTCCACGGTGGGGCTGGCCGGCGTACACCCGCAGATGTACCCGCAGGCCCTTCTGCACCCCACCGCTGGTGGCCGTCAGGTGGGTTGCACACCCAGAGGCAAACTTCAGGGCCTTCTGCACACTCTACTGGCCTGGTGGGCCGCCTGCACCACCCAGGAGCAACCGCAGGCCCCACTGCACGCTTCACCCACGGTGGGCCGGCCGCGGGCGGCACACCCAGAGGCACACTAAAACAGTTCTGCACGCTTCACCCACGTGGCTGGCCGGCCGGTGCGGCCGCCCCAGAGGCACACGCAACAGTTCTGCACGCCCACCCACGGTAAGCTGGTCGCCATAGCCAACCCAGAAGAAACTGCAGGCCTTTCTGCACGCCTTCACCATCGGTATGGCTCGCATGCACACCCAGAGTAAAAACCGCGAGGCCCTTCTGCACGCTTCACCCACGGGTATGCCGCCGTGGCTGCACACCCAGAGGCAAACGCAGGGCCTTCTGCACCCACACACCGGTGGGCCGTCATATGCACACCCAGGCAAACGCAGGCCTTTCTCTGCACTTCACCCATCGGCCAAGTCTTCGCCGCGGCGCACAACAAGAGGCAACCGCAGGGCTCTTTCTGCACTTCACCCAGGGTGGGGCCCGCCCGGCAGCACATTCAGAGGCACACGCGAACAGTTCTGCATGCCCACCCACGGGTTGTCGGGCCAGAAGCGCGCTCACCCAGAGGCAAATCGCGAGGCCTTCTGCACTTCACCCACTGATGAGCCGGCCGCATGGCACACCCAGAGCCACACGCAGTCAGGTTCTGCACGCCCACCCAATGTGGTGGGCTTTAATCGGTATGCACACCGAGGCACACGAACAGCCCTGGCACGCCCACCCACAGGTGTTTGGCTCGCCAACCCAGGGCAACCGCGAGGCTCTTTCTCTTGGTACCACCCACAGGTGGGCCGCCGTATGCCTTCACCCAGGGGCAACCGCAGGCCCTTCTGCACGCCTTCACCCACGGTGGGCCGCCGAAGTGCACACCCAGGGCACAGGCAATGTTCTCCACGCCCACCCACGGTGAGCCGCCGCTATGCAAACCCAGAGGCAACCGCAGGTCCTTCTGCACGCCCATCCACGGTTGGCTTCCAACGGCGGGTTGCACACCCAGGGGCAACCGCAGGCCCTTCTGCACGCCTGCACCACAGGTGGTGAGCCGGGCTGTGGCGGCACACCCATTGCCACATGCAACAGTTCTGCACGCCACACTAACGGTTAGCCGCCATGGCTGCATTAACGAGGCGCAACCGCGAGGGTTCTCTGCACCACCCACTGGTGGAAGCCGCCGCATGGCAATAATCTAGGGGCAACCGGTGAGGCCCTTCTGCATCGCCACCCACGGTAAGTGGCCGCCGAGGCGGCACACCCAGAGGCACATGCAGCAAACAGTTCTGCACGCTCCACCCATCGGTAATGGGCCGTATGCACAGCCAGAGTGCACACGCAAACAGTTCCCAGCACGCTTCACCCACGGGTGGGCCGCCTTGGCGGCACACCCAGAGTAAGCACACGCGAAAACAGTTCTGCACGCCCCACCCACGGAAAGCTGGTCGCTAAGGCGCAACCCAGAAGAAACCGCAGGCTCTTTCACTTCAACGACGGGTGAAGCTGGCCGCGGGCGGCACACCCAGAGGTAACCGCGAGGTCTCTGCACTTCCAATCTTTACGTAGGCTGCATGCACACCCAGAGGTAACCGCAGGCCTTTTCTGCACACTTACCCATCGGTGGTAGGCCGGGCCGCGGGCTGCACACGTGAGGCAAACGCGAGGGCCCTTCTGAACACCTGCCAATTCACGGGTGTCGCTCGCGGCGACACACTCCGTGAGGCAACCGCAGGCCCTTCTGCACGTTTCAATTCACACGCTATCGCACCGCGGTGCACAACTCCGTGAGCAAACCGCAGGCTCCTATCTGCACACCCACCCATCGGTAGTGTCGCGAGCGCACACCCGAAGAGGCACACGCGAAACTGTTCTGCACGCTCCACCCATCGGTGGGTCACGATGCGCACCCAGAAGCAAACCGCGAGGGCCTTCTAATTTCACCCTACAGGTGGCCGCCGCCATGGCGGCATGCACCCAGAGCCACACGCAAACAGTTCTGCACGCTTTCACCCAATGGTGGGTCGGCCGCGGCGGCGCTAAATCTGGTGAGCGCACACGCAAAACAGTTCTGCACGCCACCGCACGGTGAGCCAATCGGGCGTGCAATAACCCAGAGGCAAACGCAGTTCTTGCACTTCACCCACGGAGGGTTGGTCGCTATTAACCCAGGTAAACCGCAGGCCCTTCTGCCCCGCCCCACCCACAGGTGGCTGGCCGTATGCACACCCAGGGGCAAACCGCAGGCCCCTTCTTCTGCATCGCCACACGGGTGAGCCGGCCGCGGCGGCACACCCAGAGGCAACCTTGTGTTCTGCACTTCGCACACAGGTGAGCGTCGGGCGGTAGCGCACAGCCAGAGGCAGCCGGCAGGCCCCTTCTGCACTTCAGTACCCACTGATGAGCCGCCGCGGCAAAACACTCTGAGCCACACGCAAACAGTTCTGCACGCCCACCCACGGAAAGCCGGTCAGCTAAGGCCAACCCAGAAGAGACTGCAGGCCCTTTCGCACGCCGCCCCACGCGTGGCTGGGCCGCGGGCGGCACACCCAGATGTACCTGGAGGTCCCTTCTGCACTCCCACCCGGTGGCCGGGCCGCGGGCTGCACACCCAGAGGGAACCGCAGGCCCTTCTGCACACCCACCAACGGTGTCGGGGCCGCCGCGGGCGGCACACCTGGTGGAAAGCACCGCAGGCGCACTCGCACGCTCCACTCCACGGGTGGGCCGGGCCGTGGGCGGCACACCTGCAGAGGCACTACGCAAACAGTTCTGGGTACCGCCCACCCTACCGGGTTGGCCGGGTCGCGGGCGTACCAACCCGTGAGGGCACACGCGAAACAGTTCTGCACGCCCACCCACGGGTAAGCTGGTCGCTGCGGCCAATTCCGGTGAAGTTAGTTGAAACTGTGCAGGCCTGCTTCTGCACGCCCACCCACGGGTGGAAGTCTGCCGCGGGCGGCACACCCAGAGGTAAACCGCAGGTTCTTCTGCACGCTTCCAACCACTGGTAGGCCGGCCGCGGCTGCACACCCAGAGAGGCAAAACGCAGGGCCTTCTGCACACCCACTCCACGGGTGGGCCGCCGCGGGCGCACACTCGGTGGCAAACGCAGGCCTTCTGCACGCTCCTACGGGTGGGTTCGCCGCGGGCGGCAATAAACAAGAGGCAACCGCGAGGGACTTCTGCACGCCACCCAGGGTATTCGCCGTATGCACATTCAGAGGCACATCGCCAGTCAGTTCCCTGCACGCCCACCACGGTTGGTCGGCCGTACGTAATTCCAGAGGCAACCGCAGGTCCTTCTGCATCACACCCACAGGTGGGTCGGCCGTATGCCTAACGGTAGCAAAGTGTCTTTCTGCACGCACACACGGGTGGGCCGGATGCACACACAGGCACAGGCATTGTTCTCCACGTTCACCCACGGGTGAGCCGGCTGTTGGGCGTAAACCCAGAGAGGCAACCAAGCAGACCCTTCTGCACGCCGATCCACGGGTTGGCCGGCCGGGCGTAATAACAAGGGGCAAACGCAGGCCCTTCTCCACGCTTCACCCACGGGTGGGTCACGCGGGCTGCACACCCAGGGGCAACCGCAGGGCCCTTCTGCACGCCTCCACCCACAGGTGAGCCGCCGCGCGCGTCGCGCACACCCAGAGGCCACACGCGACGCTCTCCTGCATCGCTGCCACACCACGGGTGGGCCGCCGCCGTGGCGGCACACCCAGAGGCAACCGCGATAAGCCTTCTGCACGCCCACCCACTGGTATCGCCGCATGGCGGCACACTCCAGGGGCACACACGCGAGACCCTTCCCTGCGACGCCTTTACCCACGCGTGGGCCGCCGGCGGCACACCCAGAGGCAAACGCAGGCCCTTCTGCACGTCACCCATCGGTGTGGCCGCCGGGCCGTGTGCACACCCAGAGGCACACACGCGAAACAGTTTGCACGCTTCACCCACGGGAGCGTTCGCTCGCTGCGCCAACCCCAGAGGGAAACCGCAGGTCTCTTCTGCACGCCTACCCGACGGGTGGGCCGGCCGTGTGCATGCACACCCAGAGGCAAACGCGAAACCCTTCTGCACGCCCACCCACGCTTCACCACGGTGGGCCGTCGGCGCACACCCAGAGGCACACGAACAGTTCTGCACCGCCCACCCACGGAAAGCTGGTCGCACAACTTGTACCGTGAAACTGCAGGTTCTTCTGCACGCCCACTCCACGGTGGGCTGGCCGTATGCGGTCAATCGAGGTAAACGCAGGCCCTTTCTGCATGCCCGCACCACCGGTAGTCCGTCAGCGGCTGCACACCCAGAGGGCAAACCGCAGGGTTTTCTGAACACCCACCAATGGGTGGGTGGGCCGGCGCACACTAGAGGCAAACGCAAACTTTTTCTTGGACGCACCACGGGTGGGTCGGGCCGTGGGCGTCTCACTAAGAGGCAAACGCAAACAGTTCTGCACGCCCACCCAATGGTGGGTTACCGCGGGCGCACACCCAGATGTAACCACAGGCCCTTCTGCACGCCCACTCATCGGTAGGTCAGCCGCGGGCTGCACACTCCAGAGGCAACCG
>JAPFBE010000877.1:0-22455 GCA_034336665.1 Luscinia megarhynchos | reverse complement strand
ATTTGTCCTTGCTGCCCCTCCCATCCCAGTGCCCCAGGAACAGCCCCGAGCCACCCGTGAGGGACAGGCCCTGCTGGGCCAGGCCTGGGGCTCAGGCAGATGCTTGGAGACTGTATGGAGTTTTCTTAAGGAGGAAGATTTCAAAGTGCATCTCATGATTTTGTTTTCCTCAAGGGAATGTTTTTCCACTTTTCAGTTCAGAGAGAAAGTGATAGAATCATTCTTCAAGTGATCTTAATGCTGAATGTCTCCTTTAGGAGCTCTGGGCATGTTGAAGAAAAGAGCCCCTTGCAGGCTGAACCTATTTAGACAACCTGCTCCTCATTCCCATCATAACCATGTCATGATATCTCCCACCTGGGACTGACAACCAAAAATATAAAAAAACCTCATTAATTTCTCTTTATAATAAAAATGTTAATAAATTTTAATATTAGAATTATATTTTCCTTATTTATAATATTACTATTCTATATTTTTATAATCTAATTTTTATATTTATAATAAAAACTTTACATTATTAGCAACCAAAAATTATTGGTCATTGCTTTTAAGTAACACAATTCCCTTCATTAATTAAGCCCTCTTGGTTATTTATTTCTCCCCCTTTAAGATAATTCATAATGTTTTAGTCTTTTTTCATCTTTTTATCATCTTTTTTCTCAGACAGGGTCAGGGTGGGCACTTCAGGGGTCCAGGGAGACATTTCTGGGGCAGTTTTGGGTCTGGGGAAGAATTCAGAAGGACAGGAAGACACTTGGGGGCATTGAGTGGGCACTAAGAAAGAACTTGGGGATCCTGAGGAACAGTCTGGGCTTCAGAGTGGCACTTGGTCATCCAGGGATGCACCTGGAGCTCAGGGAGGAGAATCTGGGGCCCTTCGGGGTCCACCGGGCGGGCACTTGGGGGGGCTCTAACGGGGCTCTCTGGGGGCGCGAGGGGGATGATGGGAGTTGTAGGCACGGGTATAACACAGTTTATTTGGGGCCATGGAGCATCATGGGAGTTCTAGGCGGAGCTGCAATGTCTCTCAGTGGCGCCGGGGCATGATGGGAGATGAAGTCATGGCTAGAATAGCACTCTACCGGATCTGCAGAGCATGATGGGAGCTGTAGTCCCGGAAGTGGTTCTAGCGGAGCTTTTGCGGGGGTCTGGGGAGGGCACTTTGGAGGACACTTTTGCCTCTGAATGGCGACTTGAGGTCCTCAGGGAGGAATGTATACACTCTGAGAGCACTTGGAGGGATCTTGGGGAGCTCTAACCGGGGCTCTTTAGGGGCACGGGGCACGGCAGGAATTTTAGGCGACTGACTGGGTTAGGAGGTGCTCTGAGCTCGCGGGGGATGGCAGGAGATGAATTCCCAGAAGTGCCTGTAACGGGCATCTGCGGGCTTGGGAGCATTCAGGGGATTCGGGGACGTTTTTGGGAGGTTCCCAAATGGGCGCTGAGGAGACACTTAGGGATCCTGGAGGTTCTGGAGGACATCTATCGGACATGTGGGGGGAAATACCGGGGTTCTGTGGAGCGCGGGGCATGACGGGTATTGTAGTCCCGGCTCCAATGGGGCTCTATGGGGCCGCGGGGCATGACGGGAGTTAGAGGCAGAAAGGAAAGATGGCGCCGACTCCAGGCACCACCCCTGAGGCCCCGATCCCCAGCGCTGAACCTCCTTGGTGGCACCTTGGGCTGGCACACACCTGAGGAGTGTGTCTGTTTTCCATAGGGAAAATTAGGAGTTTTAGATTGCGTAGAAAAATAACAAAAAGGAAAAACTCTACTTTGCCTGAGAGCAGCCAACTCTCCAAGCAAAGCAGGTCCCAGGTGAGTGAGGGCAGACAGGATGGGGTTGGGGAATGTGGAGCAAGGTTGTCCACACTGGGTCAGACCTCAAGGCACAGCTTCTCTGAGCAGGCCAGATCTCCTGAGGAGAGACCCTGGATCAATATCAATCACAGAATGCTGCAATCACCTCTGCTTTAAAGAGAACAGTAATAAAATCCATCCTTTAAAATAGGAATGGATATTTTTAAGAAGCACTTCAAATATTTCTCCATAACTAATATAGGAAACATTCTTAATGAACTGCACCAGACCAGAGGGAAATTAAGGCAGAGCCATGGTTTGTTAGGAAACCTCTCAAGAACTCCAAGTGAGAATCAAACTCCAAAGTTTCTTGAAGTTTTAATGGGTCCCACTGAGGAACAGGAGTGAGAAAGTGTCCCCAAGCCTCAATCTGAGCAGAGAATTGGAGGCAGAGATGACAGGTGGGGACAAAGAGAAGCCAAGTCTTGGTGCCCTGGGGCACAGCAGGGTCTGTGCCACCAAGGGCTCTGAGGAGACACCTTGTCCTGAGCCACTGGGGCCTCCTGGCACAGCCCCAGCAAGGCTGGCAACTGTCACCCCTTGTCCTGCCCTCAGCATCCCCCCACATCCCAGTGGCCTCAGGGATCTGCTGGGACCAGTCCCTGGGGAGCCTTGGTCAGGAATGGCCCTGGGGGCTCCTTCATGCTCCCAGGGACTGCAGGTTTTTCAGAGGACTTTGGGTTTTGCTTTTGCCTTGGAGTCTCTGAGAGCTTTGTGCAATCATGGCCTCCAATTATCTGCTTTAATTAGTCTCTTGAGAGCCTTTCTCAGTAACAACACTCAGTGGGGCTCATTAGTGCTTCAAGGTACTTCAGCTTTTTAAGGTACTTTCCTTTTTCCTTTCCTTTCCTCTCTGAGTCTCTGAGAGGTTTTTGGGCAATCATGGCCTCCAGTTCTCTCCTCCAAGGAGTCCATGAGGAGCCTGTGTTGGGGATGGACCTTAGTGGGACCCATTAATGCTTTGAGACACTTTGGGTTTTTCTTCTGCCTTGGACTCCTGGAAAGGTTTGTGCAATCTCCTCTCAGACCCTGAGGTTCAAGGGCTCAGCACCAAATGCACCACGGGGCTCATTTTAAGAAAAACAAACCATGACAAACATGACAAACCATGGCTCTGCCTTGATTTCCCTCTGGTTGAGAACATATCCAGTAATTTGTTAGATTGAGTATTTTGGCTGCTTTGATCTTGACATTTTCATGACCATTTTCATGAATAATCTTTGGTAAAACTCTAGAGGTGTTTCTGCAAACAAAGATTCTGGCTGATTATCAAGATACAATTTACAGGCATCAGTAGTAGATTAGTGACATGGTTTTCATTCTTTTCCTCAACCTCATTTGGGTTAGGAACAATATTTCTGTTGTCCACAGAGCTGACACCTGTTTAATTCCAGAATAATGTCCCCAAGGTCCTTTTGCTGTTCAGCTGTCCTGTGCTGTCTGTGGGTGACAAGGCTTGGTGGGGTCCTTTCCCCTCTGGCTGGAGAGGTGCCTGGTCCCAGTCCCTGAGGGCACCCAGGCTCCTGGATGGAATTCGTGTGGAAGTGCCTCAGTGTCACATCAGCCTTCACATGGAGCCCCGTGGATCAGAGCATTTTCCAAAGGGGCTGTTGGGACAAACAGGGAGATTTGGTCTGGCAGGATCTGTAAAACAATATCCCATAACATCCACTTGTTCTGGCACAGAACACTTGGCTGCAGGGACATATTCCCATCCTTCTCACCCAGGTTTCAGGATTCAAACAGTGCTGTCTTTGCCCAGAGCTGTTCCTTCAGCTGGCCTGGGAGGGCCATTTGGCCTCTGCACCCACACTCTGGCTCCATTATTAGGACTGGTGCATCCAAACCCTTTATCTCCATGAACAGCAGTGATTTGATGTGGATGTTCTTTTTTTCACAGTTGTTTTAAAAACTGCAATATCAATAATCATGCTACCCTGCCATGAGATTTAATAATCCAATTGTTCACTATTTTTTAACGGAATTGCTTCAATTTCTCCTTGATAATCTGCACTGATTACTCCTCCCAAGACATGAACACTTCAAGGCCAAGCTCGAGTGAGCATTTATCAAACCAAAGTGTCCTGGAGGAATTTGAATTCCTACTCCAGTATTGATAACTATAATTTTATTCTAATTTATCCTAACTAATTTTAATGTATAAATGTCCAGCCCTGCAGCCTCTGGGGTGGCCCTGTCAGGGGCCATCACACCCAGAATAATTTCCCAGGCAGTCACAGTGTCACTGTCCATGGCTGTATTTGCAAATTGGGTGCAGCCATGCACATCCAGGGGTTTCCATTTTTCCAGTGGGCCCATTGTTAAGGGTATGAAGCACATCCGTGAGGTGGGATTTTCATTGCAATAAATTCCCATCTCCTCAGTTTTTCAACTGCTCTTTTAACAACCCCTTCATCTGTTCAATCAATACTGCAGGTTATGGATAGTCTGGTATATGAAAAACCCCAGCAGTCTTACTCATTTATTCTTCATCGAAACAGACAAAGCATTCCCCATCCTAGTGTCAGCAAACCCTATAAAACCAGCCAATTTCATCCTTTCCTCTTTCATTCATTGTATACAATCTCACAGAGTTCACCAGTGATGTTTGGGTCCTGGTCAGTCATTTTGTGTAGAGTATAAAGTGTTACATCCCTGAGCAGCCAAAGCTAACAAATTAGTATTTGGAGCATTATTTTACAATGTCATTATACATATGTGAAAGTATATATATATATATATAATTTTAATTATATATATGTATATAATTATTTTATTATATTATTACTCTTTTCTTTGCACAAATGAATCCAAGCTCAAGATTAAAAACCTTTTGTGTTGCTCCATGTGGGAGCATTTTGACAGCAATCGTTCTCTCTGTTGGTGCTGTTTCTGGGATGCTGTTAACAAAATTCATCCTCATCTTCCCAAACACACAAGTTCTTTTCATTTTTCCATATTTTAATACATCTAGTGGTTCGGCTTCTTTCAGCTGATTTCCCCATTGCTCTCACGGTGCTCTGAACTCAGCCCACTCCAGAGCCAGCAAACTCTAGGAAAGGTTTTCCTTCTACCTGGGAATTTAGGACAGGACTGATTCCAAACTTTTGCATTTAAAAAGCAACATTTTGTGGTTATCTGGCCAGACCACACTAACTTTGTTTTACCAGTGGTCAGGGTCAGCAGCAGAGACACAGACACCAAGTTCAGGAATCAGTGTCATTTACTGTAGTTCAGAGCAGCAAAGGATCAAAAAGGGAGAAGCTCAGCAATGTACCCAACCATCACTACCAAAGATTGCCTGCAGTGATTAAGAGACAGCAGCAGTTACCCTCAGACTCTGCCATCACCCAGGTGCACACATCAGCTGGGGGAAGCTGTCTGTCCTGGTTTAGGACAAAATTAGGGGAAAATCTCCAAAAGGAGCCCCCCAGAGAACAAACCCCCAAAACTCCTCCCCTGCCCTCCACTGGGTTCGGGAAGAATTTCCTCAGAGGAAAAGTGGAAAAAACCTGTTTATTTAGCAAACACACAAAGAAAAAAACACTCCCCAACACAAGAAAAAAACAGCCATGGATGACAAAGAAACTTTCACCCGTCTGAGTGGATGTACAGACTCAGAAAGTCTCCGGCACTGGGGAGGGCAAAACGCATAATACTTGTCACAAACAGGCAGAGTCCGGGGTTTCTTGATGTTCCAGGTCAGGTCTGGATCTGGTTCGGGTGAGATTCCTAGCTAAACAAGTAATAAGGGAAGAAAAAAAAAGCAAAGTGAAGTGATGCAAAGCGGCAAAAGCAGCAGAAGTGGCAGAAGCAGCAGAAGCAGCTTGTGAAGCGGCCGAGGCAGCTAAGGAGCAGCCGATGGGGAAGGGGCGCCGGCTAGCTAGACAAACAAACCTTCCAGGCATGAACAGCACACGAAGTATTGTAACATCACCCCAGGACATTCTACCCCTTATTTCCATATCATGAACAGGATTAAAAACTTCATTAAGTAAAAACTTTCATTTCACTTGCTCAAACCTTCAACACTTACACATTTCCTTCCATCTCACTTACTCAGTCCTTCAACACTGACACATTTCCTTCTGTCTCACCCCACAATCAGATCTCCCTGAGGTACACATCGCGTTTCCATCTTTCTGCATTACCCACCATGTACAACCTTGTCCTTGAGCAAAGACAATACCAAGAATGGGTTTGCCTGTACTCGAGGCAGAATTAATCCATATCGCCTTCCCTAACAAACCTCTGACATGGGTTACTGGGACTTTATCTCCATCTGCTATATTAAGTGAGTCAGACTGGGCAGGACCTGCTTAGTTGGTCGAACCTTGAGTGTTTACTAACCAGGTGGCCTTTGCTAAATGCTGTTCCCAGTTTTTAAAAGACTCCCCCACCCAATGTTGTCAAGGTGGTCTTTAACATTCCATTGTACCTCTCCACTTTATCTGCAGCTGGTGCATGGTAAGGGATGTGGTACACCCACTCAATGCTACGTTCCCTAGCCCAAGTGTTAATGAGGTTATTCTTGAAATGAGTCCCATTATCTGATTCAATCCTCTCAGGAGTACCATGGGCCTCCAAAGGACCTGCTTTTCAAGGCCCAGGATGGTGTTGCGGGCTGTAGCATGAGACACCGGATAGGTCTCCAACCATGGTCAGGATGTAGCGCTTGGCTTGGTGGGTCTGAAGCAGTGTGATGTAATCAATCTGCCAGGCCTCTCTGTGCTTGTACTTGGACCATCGCCCCCCATACCAGAGGGGCTTCACCCGCTTGGCCTGCTTGATGGCAACACACGTCTCACAGTCATGGATAACCTGGGAAATACTGTCCATGGTTAGATCCACCCCTCAGTCTCGTGCCCACTTATAGGTGGCATCTCTACCCTGGTGGCCTGAGGCATTGTGGGCCCATCGTGCTAGGAACAACTCTCCCTCGTGTTCCCAATCAAGGTCTATCTTCGACACCCCTATCTTTGCAGCCTGATCTACCTGCTGATTGTTTTGCTGCTCTTCATTAGCTCTACTTCTGGGGACATGGGCATCTACATGGCAAACCTTCACAGGTAGTTTCTCTAGCCGGGTAGCGATGTCTTTCCACTCTTCAGCAGCCCAAATTGGTTTTCCTCTAGGCTGCCAGTTCGCCTCTTTCCATCTCTTCAGCCATCCCTCACAGAGCATTGGCTACCATCCAGGAATCAGTGTACAAATAGAGCTTTGGCCACTTCTCTCTTTCTGCGATGTCTAGGGCCAGTTGAATGGCTTTGAGTTCAGCAAATTTACTTGATCTGCCCTCTCCTTCAGTGGCCTCTGCGACATGTCTTGTGGGGCTCCATACAGCTGCTTTCCACCTCTGATTCATTCCTATGATGCGACAGAACCGTCGGTGAATAAAGTGTAAGGTGGTTCTTCTGCTGGTAGCTGGTTGTAGGGAGGAGCTTCTTCAGCCTGTGTCACTGGTTCTTGTTCCTCACCTGTGACACCAAAACTTTCACCTTCTGGCCAGTTTGTAATTATTTCCAAAATCCCAGGGTGATTTAGTTTTCCAGTCTAGGTGCACTGAGTGATGAGGGCAATCCATTTGCTCCATATAGTACTGGTGGCATGGTGGGTGGAGGGAATCTTTCCTCTGAACATCCACCCCAACACCGGCAGTCGGAGTACCAGGAGGAACTGTGCTTCTGTACCAATCACCTCTGAAGCAGCTTGGACTCCTTCATAGGCAGCCAAGATTTCCTTCTCCATTGGGGTGTAGTTACCTTCAGACCCTCTGTAGCTCCGACCCCAGAATCCCAGGGGTCAGCTTTGGGTCTCGCCAGGCACCTTCTGCCAAAGGCTCCAAGACAAACCATGGCTCCCGGCTGCAGAGTAAAGCATGTTTTTCAAATCTGGTCCTGTTCTGACTGGGCCAAGGGCCACGGCATGAGCAATTTCCTGTTTTATCTGGGCAAAAGCTTGTTGCTGCTCAGGACCCCAATGGAAATCATTCTTCATGCGGGTAACCAGGTAAAGAGGGCTCATAATCTGACTGTATTCAGTAATGTGCATCCTCCAGAAACCTATAGCACCTAAGAAAGCTTATGTCTCCTTCTTGTTGGTTGGTGGGGACATAGCTGTGATTTTGTTGATGACATCCGTAGGAATCTGATGCTGTCCATCTTGCCACTTCACTCCTAAAAACTGAATATCCCGAGCAGGTCCCTTAACTTTACTCTTCTTAATAGCGAAGCCGGCTTCCAGGAGGATTTGGATAATTTTCTCTCCTTTCTCAAAAACCTCTGCTGCTGTGTTTCCCCACACAATGATGTCATCAATATATTGTAAATGTTCTGGAACCTCACCTTTTTCCAGTGCAGCCTGCATCAGTCCATGACAGATGGTAGGACTGTGCTTCCAGCTCTGGGGCAGTCGGTTCCAGGTGTACTGCATACCCCTCCATGTAAAAGCAAACTGAGGCCTGCACTCTGCTGCCAAAGGAATCTCCATTCTCCATCAGATTTGCGCACAGGCCAGATAGGGATATTGAAGGGTGAGTGGGTTTTGCTGACCACCCCTTGGCTCTCCAGTTCTCGGATCATCTTGTGGATGGGAACCACAGCATCTCAGGTTGTTCTATATTGTCGGTGATGCACTGTTGAAGTGGAAATTGGTACCCGTTGCTCTTCTCCTTTCAGAAGTCCTACTGTAATTGGATTCTCGGACAGTCCAGGCAAGGTGTTTAATTGCCGGATGTGCTCTGCCATCACAGCTGCTATCCCAAATGCCCACCTGAGTCCTTTTGGGTCCTTGGTCCTTGCAGAGGAATTTCTGCGAGGGAATTATACAGACAACCAATATGATTGATCAAGCATAGATCACTTTATTCAAAGTTCCATCTACATTTATAGTTTAAACACACTGATTTAGCACTTCTTGGCATAATTTTATTGGTTATTGCCCTATACGCCTCTCCTAGGATTGGCTCTGGCAAGCTTTTACGACTTCTCTTGCCTATGTGTTTTTCAGCAGCAGGGCCTAAACACAGCTACATGCTGTCTAGCAGCAAGCTTAACCATATCTTCCATTCTTCCCATCCTCCTGCTGAAATAGTATCAATTTTAGGAACATGCTAATGTATCCTGGCCTTGCTGCTAACAATGAACACTTATGCATCCTGACTTTTGCTAATATGTGCTTCCTAACAGCTTGTTTCTAACAGCATGTCAGCCGAGCCATTTTTATTGCTTGTCAAGGGGGCTTACAGGGGCTTCCATCAAGCTATGTCCATTGCTTGCTAGCCAATCCTCAACAATTCCTCCTTTTGTTTTTTGTGCAACAAAAGCTTTGTTTATGGCTGATTCTGCAATGCGTGTTATGCTGCATTGCAGGCATTGAAAAATGCAAGGAATAAACAAAAGTGCTACCACAAGAACTATTGCTACAACAATAAGTTGCTGAAGCAATGAAGTCAGCCATGGTCCCAAATGTAAGGACTTCAACCAATCAGTTAAGCCTAACCCAGTGTTTTGTTGCAAATTATTGGTCATTTCTCGCAATCGGCTCAGTTGTGTATGTATCGATACAGAATGATCAGAAAGGTTCATACAGCACATTTCTTCAAAATCCTCACATCCGTGGCCTTGTGCTAAAAGCAAAAAATCAATGGCTGCACTGTTCTGTAGTGTAGCATGCCGAACAGAATCAACATCAGTTAACAGCTGAGAAAGTTGCATTAGTTTGTTTTGCTAACCAACAGCCAAGTTTATTGAGCTGAGCTAAGGCTGCAGCACTGGCTACACCTAGAGTGAGAAAAGAGGCTGCTATTATTTGTTCAGGTGACCAAAATGGCACATTATCCTGACAGTCAGACTTAAAAGCATGAGCTAGTCTTTTAGTACGAAGGTGTTTCCGGTGAGCTTGCAAAATCATTGACGTAGTGGGTGTAAGTAGTGTAAGTCTCCCTACTTGGATGGTATACCTGGCCAAGCTCTGTCCCCGCAAATCAAAAATATGCCTGGAGGTAAGGCAATAGGACTCTTTGATGATATGGACTTCTTGGCAGAGGTATAATTACACCATTGGGAGGCATTCCGATATACCAGAAGGGTTACATTCACCAAAACAGTATATGTGTTGTAAGGACTTACTGGAGTAATTCAAAATTACACATGCATCGGCTTGAATTGATCTAAGTAACTCTAATTCTTGGGGTTCTAATGCAGTGTGTCCCAAATATGGAACCCATTGATCCCAGGAATCAACATTGCCTTTTGGTCCAGTAATATTGCAAGTTGGAATGTGATTAGGGCATGGCCAAATATCAAGAGGTACACCAACCAAGCATGTAGAGAAAGGATTACCTGGTGATGTCAAAGATAAACAAATAGCATCTTGTCCTGTTTTGTTTGCTAACGTAACCCAAATATTAGTTTTGGGTTGTGTTGGTATCAGTGCTTGTATCTGCAGAATGTGAAGGACCAGTATTCCAAAAATGATGTCGTCGATACCGTCTAACGGTATCATTCCACTTATGCTCTTTTATATCACGGTATTGT
The DNA here is from genome assembly GCA_034336665.1 of Luscinia megarhynchos. Classification (NCBI taxonomy): domain Eukaryota; kingdom Metazoa; phylum Chordata; class Aves; order Passeriformes; family Muscicapidae; genus Luscinia; species Luscinia megarhynchos. The sequence continues at coordinate 12,055 of JAPFBE010000877.1, read as the reverse complement.
GGGATATAGATGTCACAAGAGAAGATAATCCTTAGTGCTGCTGTACCTTGATACCACTCAATCTTTTTTATAGCATTCAAGAGATACCAACGTACCAACAATCGATAACGATTTTCACGATTATCAAAAATGTATTCAGCAGCTCCTAGTGAGCGATTCTCAGTTAGGTCTTGTGCGTCTCGCTGCCAACTATCTCTAACTAATTGGTAACTGCAAATTTTACACAAAGGTATCCTCAGCTGTGATTGATGCACCCAAAGTTTTCTCTTACATCCCCCAAAAAGAATTAACACCCAAGCACCACTCCCACACCCCTTAGTACAGCTTAAACACCGCCTTCTCCCCAGACCAATGCGGTCACAAACCCTTGATGGATCATGAAGAGTAAATGTCTCTAAATCAAGAAGAGTCGACCACTTGATCCTCTTCCCTAGAAGGTTCTGGAGTCGAAGGACCAATGGGCGTACTGCTAGGTAGTCCCTCAGTCGTTCTCTTTCTTCGTGTGTCGGGAGAGGAGCTGTCTGTAGCTTGGGTTCGCGTGCTGTCACCATCAGTCACTGGTCGGATCCATTTGCTTGGCACCCAAATAGGTCCTGTGGAGGTAATAACACACACATAACCTCTACCCATATATTGGACCTCAGCAGGTCCTTGCCATATTTCTGGTTTTGGATCTCTGTACATGACTTTCATAGGTGTTCCTTTTGCATCCCGTTTTACCCCTTTACTATGAATTATAACTGGAGGTTCAGTATTGACGACGGTGGTAATGAAGAGATGGGGTCTTCACGATATGCCATGAAGCCGTTTATTGATCCACAAAGCAAAGTTTATATACTTTTTTACCTTATACTAAAAATAGTACACCAATCATATTAGCGTTTCTAAGTTATATAACTAAATATCATTGCTCAATCTATGCCTTGTTTAAGCTAACTAGGTACCAGGTAGATATTACGAAAATCCCCATTAAAACTGCAGGGTAAGCTCTTCGTACCAAGCACTTTCTTATCTCTTACGTTCCTTCTTCAAAATCCCGCTTACTCTTGCCAAGGCCTGCGGCCTGCTCTTGCTAAGGCTTGCGGCCTACTCTTGCTAAGTGTCCAAGTTTGGACAAACTTAGGGAAAAAAACCCCAGAAGAGCTTCTCAGGAAATAAACCCCCAGTTCTTTATCCCACTGGACTTAAGAAAAAAAATTTCACTCAGGGGGAAAAGTGGAAAAAACCTATTTATTAACACATACAAGAGAAACACTTCCCAGCACAGACCCAGATGACAAAAAAAGTTTTCACCGAGAGAGAGAAACTTGGACGCTTCGATCTTCACTAGAAGGGCGAAACGCTTCTCTGGCCGGTGTCCAGAGGCAGGCCGCAGGGTTCCTCCGGAGCTGGTGCTGAATCCTCGGGGGTGAGGGGGAGAAGGGAGAGGGGGAGAGAGAGAAAGAAAAAAACAGCCGGAATAGCCAGCAAGCCTTAAACAGCAGCGAGCTAAACCAAATAATTCAAGCAATATAAAGTCAAAAAAAAATCAAGCAAAAAACAGCTAACTAACAAACCAGGCCACGAGCCACCACCACAGCAGCGATAGCCACACGCAGCAGCAGCCAGAGCCAAGCGCCAGCAGCTCGAGCACCCCCCCCCAAGCCAAGCCCGCGGCAAACCAAGGCCATTCCGCAGAGCAGAGCCCAGGCGGCCCCTCCCCCGGGAGCAGACAGCTTCATGGCCAAGGGGGGCAGGGTGAGGAGTCAGTCAAATCATCAACCCAGGACATTCCACCCCTTATCCCATATCGTGATCATTGACACACGATTGGGATATACACTCATTAAACACAATATGAACACTTCCTCTGACTTGCTCAAACCTTCAACATTTACATATTCCTTCTGTCTCATCCCACAGTCAGATCTCCCTGAGGTACACAGCGGGTTGTTCCATCTTTCTGCATTATCCACCAAGTACATCCAGGTCCTTGAGCAAAGGCAATCCCCCGAATGGGTTTGCCTGTACTCGAGGCAGGATTAATCCATACTGTCTTCCCTAGCAATCCTCTGACATGGGCCCTGGGACTTTGTCTCCATCTACTGTATTAAGGGACTCCAGATTGGGCAGGACCTGCTCGGTTGGTGGAACCTCGAGTGTTGACTAACCAAGTGGCCTTTGCCAAATGCTGCTCCCAATTCTTAAAGGATCCCCCACCCAATGCCTTTAAGGTGGTCTTTAACAATCCATTGTACCTCTCCACTTTACCTGCAGCTGGTGCATGGTAAGGGATGTGGTACACCCACTCAATACCGTGTTCCCTAGCCCAGGTGTTGACAAGGTTATTCTTAAAATGAGTCCCATTGTCTGACTCAATCCTCTCAGGAGTACCATGCCTCCAAAGCACCTGTTTTTCCAGGCCCAGGATGGTGTTGCGGGCAGTAGCATGAGATACAGGGTAAGTCTCCAACCATCCGGTGGTGGCTTCCACCATGGTCAGCACATAACGTTTGCCCTGGCGGGTCTGAGGCAGTGCGATGTAATCAATCTGCCAAACCTCCCCATACCTGTACTTGGACCACCGTCCTCCATACCAGAGGGGCTTCACCCGCTTGGCCTGCTTGATGGCAGCGCAAGTGTCACAATCATGAATAACTTGAGTAATGCTGTCCATGGTAAGATCCACCCCTTGGTCTCGTGCCCACTTATAGGTGGCATCCCTCCCCTGATGGCCTGAGGCATCATGGGCCCATCGAGCCAGGAACAACTCTCCCTTATGTTTCCAATCTAAATCTATTTCCAACCCCCCTATTTTTGCTGCTTGATCTACTTGATGGTTATTTCGCTGTTCTTCATTAGCTCTACTTCTGGGGACATGGGCGTCCACATGGCGAACCTTCACGGGTAGCTTGTCTAACCGAGTAGCTATGTCTTTCCACTCTTCAGCAGCCCAGATTGGTCTTCCTCTGCGCTGCCAGTTCGTCTCTTTCCATCTCTGCAGCCATCCCCACAAAGCGTTGGCTACCATCCAGGAATCAGTGTAAAGATAGAGCTTTGGCCACCTCTCTCTTTCGGCAATATTCAAAGCCAGTTGGACAGCTTTGAGTTCAGCGAATTGACTAGACCCTCCTTCTCCTTCAGTAGCTTCTGCAACCCGTCGTGTAGGGCTCCATACAGCTGCTTTCCATTTCCGATTTGTCCCTACAATGCGACAGGAACCGTCGGTGAACAGGGCATAGCGGATTTCCTCTGCCGGTAGCTGGTTGTAAGGTGGTGCTTCTTCAGCCCAGGTCACCGGTTCTTGTTCCTCGTCTGTCACACCAAAACTTTCTCCCTCTGGCCAGTTGGTAATTATTTCTAAGATCCCTGGGCGATTTAATTTCCCGATCCGGGCGCTAGCGTGAATGAGGGCTATCCACTTGCTCCATGTGGCACTGGTGGCATGGTGGGTGGAAGGAACCTTCCCACTGAACATCCACCCCAGCACTGGCAACCGGGGTGCCAGAAAGAGTTGTGCTTCTGTGCCAATCACCTCTGAAACAGCTTGGACTCCCCTCATAAGCAGCCAAGATTTCCTTTTCTGTCGGGGTATAATTGCCTTCCAGACCCTCTGTAACTTCTGCTCCAGAATCCCAGGGGTCGGCCTCGGGTCTCACCAGGCACCTTCTGCCACAGACTCCAAGACAGACCGTGGTTTCCAGCTGCAGAGTAGAGCACATTCTTCACATCTGGCCCCGTCCTGACGGGGCCAAGAGCTACTGCATGGGCGATCTCTTGTTTAATCTGGATGAAGGCTTGTTGTTGTTCTGGGCCCCAATGAAAATCATTCTTCTTCCGAGTAACCTGGTAAAGAGGGCTCACAATCTGACTGTACTCGGGGATGTGCATTCTCCAAAAGCCTATAGCACCCAAGAAAGCTTGTGTCTCCTTCTTGTTAGTAGGTGGAGACATAGCTGTGATTTTATTAATAACATCAGTAGGAATCTGACGTCTTCCATCTTGCCACTTCACTCCTAGGAACTGGATCTCACGAGCAGGTCCCTTAACTTTATTCTTCTTGATGGCAAAACCGGCTTCAAGGAGAATTCGGATAATTTCCCTCTCCTTTCTCAAACACTTCTTCTGCTGTGTTTCCCCACACAATGATGTCATCGATGTACTGCAAATGTTCTGGAGCCTCACCTTTTTCCAGTGCAGCCTGGATCAGCCCATGGCAGATGGTGGGGCTGTGCTTCCACCCCTGGGGCAGTCGGTTCCAGGTGTACTGCACGCCCCTCCAGGTGAAAGCAAACTGAGGCCTGCATTCTGCTGCCAAAGGAATGGAGAAAAATGCATTGGCAATGTCAATGGTGGCATACCACCTTGCTGCCTTGGACTCCAGCTCGTACTGGAGCTCCAGCATGTCCGGCACGGCAGCGCTCAGCGGTGGGGTGACTTCATTCAATGCACGGTAGTCCACAGTCAGTCTCCATTCTCCGTCAGACTTGCGCACAGGCCAGATGGGGCTGTTGAAGGGTGAGTGGGTTTTGCTCACCACCCCTTGGCGCTCCAGCTCCCGGATCATCTTATGGATCGGAATCACAGCATCCCGAGTGGTTCTGTATTGCCGACGATGTACTATCGAAGTGGCAATCGGTACCCTCTGCTCCTCTACCCTCAGGAGTCCCACGGCAATTGGATTCTCACATAGTCCGGGCAGGGTGTTCAATTGCCGGATTCTCTCCGCCATCACAGCCGCTATCCCAAATGCCCACTTGAAGCCTTTTGGGTCCTTAAAATACCCGCTTTGAAGGAAATCTATTCCCAAAATACACGGGGCCTCTGGGCCAGTCACAATCGGGTATCTCTTCCACTCTCTTCCGGTTAGACTCATTTCCGCTTCCACTATGGTAAAGTCCTGTGATCCACCTGTTACACCAGCAATAGAAACGGTCTCTTCTCCGACACATCCTGATGGAAATATAGTACACTGTGCTCCAGTGTCCACTAAAGCTTTATACTTCTGTGGTTTCGATGTGCCAGGCCACCGAATCCACACGGTCCAAAACACTCGGTTTTCCCTGGCCTCACCCTGGCTAGAGGCAGGGCTTCTCTAAGCCTGTTTGTCCTTTTTGACGGGGGCATAGGTCTTAGAAGTTCCTTCAAGTGAATCGGACATGTCGTCATCATCCTCCTCATATGTGGCACTGTGGTTCCGGGCGACTGGAGCTGCTCTCTTTCTGGTGGAACCTTCTTGTTGAGCCTTGTCTTCCTTCAAATCACGCACTCGTCGTGCCAGAACAGCTGTGGGCTTTCCATCCCACCTCTTCATGTTTTCTCCGCAGTCACGCAAGAAAAACCACAACTCCGCACGTGGGGTGTACCTTCTCTCCTCAGCAGAGGAGCGTCTGCGTTGACTGCCAGGACGTCTGATTTGCACAGCTGAGATTTGGAGGAGATCCTCCTTGATTTCCTCTCTCAGCTTCTTATGGTTTTCCTCCAACTTATCCTCCAAGTTCTGTAAACGTGTTTCCACGGCTGCAATCCTGGCATGCGTTGGGCCATGCACAGCATCAGCGTACGCCCGAAGCTTCTTTGCCATATCAAGCACTGTCTCATATGTGTCTTCTGGTTTCATTATTGCAAGAGCTGAGGCATATTCAGATGGTCCAAGCCTCACAAGCTTCCTCCACATAATCGGTGTGCACGGTACCAGATCTGGATTTCTAGTTGTTACATCATCTGAGAAAATAATTTCTGCCACCGCCATCTCTCTCAAACGTTGGATTCCCTGCTCGATGGTTTTCCATCTGGTCTGCTGCATGTACAGGTCATCAGCGCAGAGATATCTTTGTGCCACACTGTCCAATACACGTGACCAGAGGCTCTGAGGACTAGCTCCCCTCATCATACCTTGATCGATGACTGGATCTTGAGACAGGGATCCCAAATGTCTCGCTTCCGTGCCATCCAGGGTGGTTGCTTCACCTGCCGCATCCCAAAGCCGGACCAGCCAACTAATTATGGATTCATCAGGTCGCCAAATATTGCTCCAAATACTAATTTGTTAGCTTTGGCTGCTCAGGGATGTAACACATTATACTCTACACAAAATTACCGACCAGGACCCAAACATCACTGGTCAACTCTGTGAGATTGTATACAATGAATGAAAGAGGAAAGGATGAAATTGGCTAGTTTTATAGAGTTTGCTGACACTAGGATGGGGAATGCTTTGTCTGTTTCTATGAAGAATAAATGAGTAAGACTGCTGGGTTTTTTCATATACCAAATATCCACAACCTGCAGTATTGATTGAACAGATGAAGGGATTGTTAAAAGAGCAGTTGAAAAACTGAGGAGATGGGAATTTATTGCAATGAAAATCCCACATCGCGGATGTGCTTCATACCCGTAACAATGGGCCCACTGGAAAAATGGAAACCCCACGGATGTGCATGGCTGCACCCAATGTGCAAATAGAGCCATGGACAGTGACACTGTGACTGCCTGAGAAATTATTCTGGGTGTGATGGCCCCTGACAGGGCCACCCCAGATGCTGCAGGGCTGGACCTTTATGCATTGGAATTAGTTAGGATAAATTAGAATCAAATTATAGTTATCACTACTGGAGTAGGAATTCAAATTCCTCCAGGACACTTTGGTTTGATAAATGCTCACTCGAGCTTGGCCTTGAAGTGTTCATGTCTTGGGAGGAGTAATCGGTGCAGATTATCAAGGAGAAATTGAAGCAATTCCATTAAACAATAGTGAACAATTGGATTAATAAATCTCATGGCAGGGTAGCATGATGATTGATATTGAAGTTTTTAAAACAACTGTGAAAAAAAGAACATCCACCTCAAATCACTGCTGTTCATGGAGATAAAGGGTTTGGATGCACCAGTCCCAACAATGGAGCCAGAGTGTGGGTGCAGAGGCCAAATGGCCCTCCTGAGCCAGCTGAAGGAACAGCTCTGGGCAAAGACAGCACTGTTTGAATCCTGAAACCTGGGTGAGAAGGATGGGAATATGTCCCTGCAGCCAAGTGTTCTGTGCCAGAACAAGTGGATGTTATGGGATATTGTTTCACAGATCCTGCCAGACCAAATCTCCCTGTTTGCCCAGACAGCTCTTTGGAAAATGCTCTGATCCACGGGGCTCCATGTGAAGGCTGATGTGACACTGAGGCACTTCCACACGAATTCCATCCAGGAGCCTGGGTGCCCTCAGGGACTGGGACCAGGCACCTCTCCAGCCAGAGGGGAAAGGACCCCACCAAGCCTTGTCACCCACAGACAGCGTGGTACAGCTGAATAGCAAAGGATCTTGGGGACATTATTCTGGAATTAAACAGGTGTCAGCTCTGTGGACAACAGAAATATTATTCCTAACCCAAATGAGGTTGACGAAAAAAATGAAAAACCATGTCACTAATCTACTACTGATACCTGTAAATTGTATCTTGATAATCAGCCAAAATCTTTGTTTGCTGGAAACATCTCTAGAGTTTTACCAAGGATTATTCATGAAGATAGTCATGAAAATGTCAAGATCAAAGCAGCTAAAATACTCAGTCTAAGAAATTACTGGATATGTTCTCAGCCAGAGAGAAATCAAGGCAAAGCCATGGTTTGTCATGTTTGTCATGGTTTACTTTTTTAAAATGAGCGCCGTGGTGCATTTGGTGCTGAGCCTTTGAATGTAAGGGCCTGAGAGGAGATTGCACAAACCTTTCCAGGAGTCCAAGGCAGAAGAAAAACCCAAAGTGTCTCAAAGCATTAATGGGTCCCACTGAGGTCCACCCTCAACACAGGCTCCTCATGGACTCCTTGGAGGAGAGAATTGGACGCCCTGGTTGCCCAAAAATGTCTCAGAGACTCAGAGAGGAAAGGAAAAAAGAAAGTACCTTAAAAACCAGGAGTACCTTGAAGCATTAATGAGCCCCACTGAGTGTTGTTACTGAGAAAGGCTCTCAAGAGACTAATTAAAGCAGATAATTGGAGGCCTTGGTTACACAAAGCTCTCAGAGACTCCAAGGCAAAAGCAAAATCCCAAGTCCTCTGAAAAACCTGCAGTCCCTGGGAGCATGAAGGAGCCCCCAGGGCCATTCCTGACCAAGGCTCCCCAGGGACTGGTCCCAGCAGATCCCTGAGGCCACTGGGATGTGGAAGGGATGCTGAGGGCAGGACAAGGGGTGACAGTGGCCAGCCTTGCTGGGGCTGTGCCAGGAGGCCCCAGTGGCTCAGGACAAGGTGTCTCCTCACAGCCCTTGGTGGCACAGACCCTGCTGTACCCCAGGACACCAGGACTTGGCTTCTCTTTGTCCCCACCTCTCATGTCTGCCTCCAATTCTCTGCACTGATTGAGGCCTGGGGACAGTTTCTCACTCCTGTTCCTCCCTGGGACCCATTAAAACTTCAAGAAACTTTGGAGTTTGATTCTCACTTGGAGTTCTTGAGAGGTTTCCTAACAAACCATGGCTCTGCCTTAATTTCCCTCTGGTCTGGTGCAGTTCATTAAGAATGTTTCCTATAATAGTTATGGAGAAATATTTTGAAGTGCTCCTTAAAAATATCCATTCCTATTTTAAAGGATGGATTTTATTACTGTTCTCTTTAAAGCAGATGTGATTGCAGCATTCTGTGATTGATATTGATCCAGGGTCTCTCCCCAGGAGATCTGGCCTGCTCAGAGAAGCTCTGCCTTGAGGTCTGAGCCAGTGTGGACAACCTTGCTCCACATTCCCCAACCCCATCCTGTCTGCCCTCACTCACCTGGGACCTGCTTTGCTTGGAGAGTTGGCTGCTCTCAGGCAAAATAGAGTTTTTCCTTTTTGTTATTTTTGACGCAATCTAAAACTCCTAATTTTCCCTATGGAAAACAGACACACTCCTCAGGTGCGTGCCAGCCCAAGGTGCCACAAAGGAGGTTCAGCGCCAGGTATCGGGGCCTCAGGGCTGGTGCCCAGAGTCGGCGCCATCTTTCCTTTCTGCCTCTAACTCCCGTCATGCCCCGCAGCCCCATAGAGCCCCATTGGAGCCGGGACTACAATACCTGTCATGCACCACACTCCGCAGAACCCCGGTGTTCTCCCCACATGCCCAATAGATTTCCTCCAGAACCTCCAGGATCACTAAGTGTCCCATCAGCACCCATTTGGGAACCTCCCAAAAATGTCCCCAAATCCCCTGAATGCTCCCAAGCCCGCAGATGCCCGTTACAGCAACTTCTGGGAATTCATCTCCTGCCATCCCCCGCGAGCTCAGAGCACCTCCTAACCCAGTCAGTCGCCTAAAATTCCTGCCGTGCCCTAAAGAGCCCGGTTAGAGCTCCCCAAGACCCTCCAAGCTCTCCCGACCCGTGTACATTCCCCCTGAGGACCTGAAGTCGCCATTCAGAGGCAAAGTGTCCCCGCAGTGCCCTCCCGGACCCCAAACTCTCTGCAAGAGGCACTTCCGGGACTACAGCACCCATCATGCCCCGCCTCACAGAGAGACACTGCAGCTGCGCCAAGAGCTCCCATGATGCTCCGCAGCCCCTTTAACCCGTATTATACCCGCGCCTACAACTCCCATCATCCCCCGCGGCCCAGAGAGCCCCGTTAGAGCCCCCCAAGTGCCCGCCCAGACCCCGAAGGGCACCAGATTCTCCTCCCTGACCTACAAGGGCAGCCCTGGACCCCCAAGTGCCACTCTGAAGCCAAGACATCCTTCTAAATTTTTTCCCCAGACCTAAAACTGCCCCGAATGTGCCCCAGAAATGTCTCCCTGGACCCTGAAGTGCCCACCTTGACCCTGTCTGAGAAAAAGTTGATAATAAAGATGATGAAATGATTAAAAATATTAGGAATTATCTTAAAGAGGGAGAAATAAATAACCAATAGAGCTTAATTTTTAATTATAGGATTTGTCTTGCTTAAAAGCAATGACCAATAATTTAATTGGTTGCTAATAATATAAAGATTATTAATATAATTATAAAAATCAGGTTTAAATGTATAGAATTGTAATATTATAGGTTTGAAAGAGAAATTGATGAGGTTTTTTAATATTTTTGGTTGTCAGTCCCAGGTGGGAGATATCATGAGTTGGTGAGGTTGGGGGTGAGGAGCAGGTTGTCTGAACTGGGTCAGTCTGCAAGAGGCTCATTCTTCTCTGTGCCCAAAGCTCCTAAGGAGACATTCAGCATCAAGATTACCTGTGGAATGCTTCTATCAGTTTATCTCTGAAATAAAAAATAGAAAAATATTCCCTTGAGGTAAATAAAGTCATGAGATGCACTTTGAAATCTTCCTCCTTAACAGAACTCCAACCTTACTCGAATCAGCTGCACAAGCCCTTGAGATTTGATGACAAATATAGGGAGAAAAAGAGCTCCTGATGGCTTTCTGTATTTTCATGATCCCCACGGTGGATTTGGGGCTGAGTCCAGGAGCCTCAGGCACTGGGAGAAGGTTGAAGAAGCTGCTCAAGGAGTCAGAAGGAAAACTCCAAGACCCTTGCAGCATCACTGGCCCCACTGAGGACAGGGACTGCCAAAGGCTTCCCAGGGACTGCTGAGAGCAGATCCTTGAGGGCAGCATTGCAGGAGCCAAAGGCTGTGAGCAGGAACTGCAATGCTGAGCAAGGCCTGGGCTGGCTGGAGGCAGCAGAAAGGCCAAGGCCTGAGCCCAGGCTGGCCCAGCAGGGCCTGTCCCTCACGGGTGGCTCGGGGCTGTTCCTGGGGCACTGGGATGGGAGGGGCAGCAAGGACAAATGGCATCACCCTGTGTGACACTCCAGATGCTCATGGAACCAAGGGCCAGTGTGACACAGCAGGGCCTCATGGAAACAAGAGGCCATTGTGAGCCTGAGGGGCTGTAACACCCCAGAACACTGAAATGCTGGGGGTGACCAAAGGTTCCTTTACTCGAGTTTGGTGCACAGGAAAATCCCAAGCCAGATATTCTCAAGAGGTCAAAATGACACAAAATTTTACTGACAAAGCAGAGAAAATCAAGAATTGCTTGAAAAGGATTTTATACAACAACCAATTCAACATAAAACACTTGTCATAGCAGGAACTTCATTAACTTAACCCATTTAACCTTAGAAACCCTTAAACACTTCAGTTGTTGAGATACCCAAAACTGTCCCATATAAAGAGCATTAGGAGAGGAGAGAGAGAGAGAAAGACAGAAGCTCTATAGAAAGACACACACATGGCTACCAACTCCTCGGGTTCCAGTGTGGGTGAGACAGAGACCCCAGCAGAAGGCAGGGTACAGACCATGGGCTGAGCTCATGCTCCGTGTTTTTAGCCCCTGGGCTTCGTGGGCCTCCCCCCAGGTGGGACTTGTGATTGCTGGGGCAATCAGAGCCTGGGTCAGCACCAGCCCCCTGTGTGACTGATTGACAGCTCATCCCGAGGTGTCTGGAACATTGATCTCATCCAGCCTCTGGCAGCAACCATGGTGACACTGCAGAACCTCATGGAACCACGGGTCAGTTGTGACAATGCGGGTTCAGGGACACCATGGAGACACCATGGAACCTCAGTGAACCACAGAGACCATTGTGACACTCTGGTGCCTCATGGAATCAGGAGGACCCTTGTGAAACTTAGGACCCGTATAGAACCAAGGGTCAGTGATGAAGCTGTGGGATCTGTAGAACCAAGGAGCAGAGAACCATTGTCACATGAACCATTGTGACACAGCAGGGCCACATGAAGCCCAGGGGCCATGGTGACACTGCCAGACCTTATGGAAGCAAGAGGCCTTTGTGACACCACAGAAGGAAGGAGAATATTGTGGCAAGGAGAATATTGTGACAAGGAGAATATTGTCACACTACAGGGACTCATGGGAAACAAGGAGAACATTGTGACACTATGGGGTCTCATGGAACCAAGGGAACATGGAACAGGTCTGGCTAGCTGAGCCTCCTGGGGCCACCTGACAGGTCTGGCTGACCTTGGCATCTTGAGGGTCGCTTCTCATCTGCGACTGAAACACTGGGGCTTTGGGCTTTCTTTCCTGTGAAGAATCGTCCTTGTCCTTCTGGTGCCCATGGCCAATATTGGGAATCCACCTCCAGAATTCCCTATATC
>JAPFBE010000876.1:0-22456 GCA_034336665.1 Luscinia megarhynchos | reverse complement strand
AGGGGAGGAAGAAGGAAGGAAGGGGAGGAAGAAGGAAGGAAGAAGAGGCAGGAAGAAGAGGAAGGAGGAAGAGGAAGGAGGAAGAGGAAGGAGGAAGAGGAAGGTGGAAGAGGAAGGTGGAAGAGGAAGAAGCCAGGATCTCATCCCTGGAATACTCAGTGCCCCCATCCCAGAAGAAGGATGAAGAGGAGGAAGAGGAGAAGAAAGACGAGGACAGAGATGAAGAGGATGAAGATAAGGATGAGGAGGAGGATGAGGATGAAGATGAGGAGGATGAGAAGGAAGATAAGGATAGGGATGAGGATGAAGACAAGGATGAAGATGAGGACAGGGATGAGGATGAGCATGAAGACAGGGATGATGAGGAGGATGAGGATGAAAAGGAAGATGAGGATAGGGATGAGGAGGATGAGCATGAAGACAAGGAGGAGGATAAGGAGGATGAAGATGAGGATGAGGAGGATGAGGATGAGGAGGATGAGAAGGAAGATAAGGACAGGGATGAGGATGAAGACGAGGATGAGGATGAAGATAAGGACAGGGATGAGGATGAAGATAAGGACAGGGATGAGGATTAGCATGAAGACAAGGACGATGAGGATGAGGAGGATGAAGACGAGGATGACGAGGAAGATGACGAGATGAGGATGAAGATGAGGAGGATGAAGATGAGGATGAGGAGGATGAAGATGAGGATGAAGATGAGGATGATGAGGGACGGCAGGCCAGTGGCTGCCCTGTGCCAGTGTCGTCTGCTTTAGCAGCTCATGCTCGTGCCCAGCAGCGCCAGCACGTTACAGCAGCTCCCGGGGGCAGCGGCCGGGGCCAGCCCGCCAGGACAGCTGGCACAATCGTCACATTCCTGGGACACCCCAAAACCATCACCCCAAATTCCATCATCCCAAATTCATCCCAAACCATCCCTGTGTCCCCAGGGGCACCAGGGAGTGGCACCCACCAGGGACAGCTGGCACACTGTCACACCTGGGGACACCCCAATTCCATCACCCCAAATTCATCACCCCAAATTCCATCATCCCAAATTCATCCCAAACCATCCCTGTGTCCCCCAGGGGCACCAGGGAGTGGCACCCACCAGGGACAGCTGGCACACCGTCACACCTGGGGACACCCCAAAACCATCACCCCAAATCCCATCCATCACCCCAAATCCCATCCATCACCCCAAATTCCATCCATCACCCCAAATCCCATCCCAAACCATCCCTGTGCCCACGGGGGCACCCACCAGGGACAGCTGGCACACTGTCACACCTGGGGACACCCCAATTATCATCCCAAATCCCATCCATCACCCCAAATCCCATCCATCACCCCAAATCCATCACCCCAAATCCATCAGCCCAAATTCCATCCCAAACCACAGTCACACCTGGGGGCACCCCAAATCCATCACCCCAAACTCCATCACCCCGAATCCCATCCCAAATCGTGGTGACACCTGTGGGGCACCCCAAATTCCATCATCCCAAATTCCATCCCAAACCATGGTGAGGACACCCCAAATTCCAGCCCAAACCAAACTCCAACCAACCCCACCCCATCCAGGGCCACCAACTGCCCAAACTGGGAATTTGGGATGTCCCAGCCTGGAATCCCCAGACTGGGAATTTGGGATTTTCCAATCCTTGGACTGAGAATCTGGGATTTCCCTCCCTGGGAATTTGGGATTTCCCACTCCCCAGCCCAGGAATTTGGGATTTCCCAGTCCAGAATCCCCAAACTAGGAATTTGGGATTTTATCACCAAACTGGGAATTTGGGATTTCCCCCTCCCAGGATGGGGAATTTGGGATTCCCCACTCCCCATACTGTGAATTTGGGATTTCTCACTCCCAGGATTGGGAATTCCACTCCCCAGCTCAGGAATTTGGGATTTCCCACTCCCCAGCCCGGGAATTTGGGATTTCCCACTCCCCAGCCCGGGAATTTGCGATTTCCCTCCCTGGGAATTTGGGATTTCCCACTCCCAGGATTGGGAATTTGGGATTTCCCTCCCTGGGAATTTGGGATTTCCCACTCCCCAGACTGTGAATTTGGGATTTCCCAGTCCCAGGATGGGGAATTTGGGATTTCCCAGTCCCAGGATCAGGAATTTGGGCTTTCCCTCCCTGGGAATTTGGGATTTCCCTCCCTGGGAATTTGGGATTTCCCACTCCCCAGACTGGGAATTTGGGATTTCCCACTCCCCAGACTGGGAATTTGGGACTTCCCAGTCCCAGGATGGGGAATTTGGGATTTCTCTCCCTGGGAATTTGGGATTTCCCACTCCCCAGACTGGGAATTTGGGATTTCCCACTCCCAGGATTGGGAATTTGGGAATTCCCACTCCCCAGCTCAGGAATTTGGGATTTCCCAGTCCCAGGATGGGGAATTTGGGATTTCCCAGTCCCAGGATCAGGAATTTGGGATTTCCCAGCCCAGAAGGCAGCACTGACCGCTGGGAATCCTCCGGAGCTGCTCCTGGAACTGCTCGCGCTGCGCCGGCCCCAGCCCCGAGGAGCTGAACTGGAACAGCTGCTGGAGCTGGGCCAGGTGGGACTGGGAGTCCTGGGAACCATCCTGGGAACCATCCTGGGAACTCTGGGAATCCTGGGAAGGGTCCCCCCTGTCCCCATCCCGCAGAGAGAGGCCCCGCAGCTGATCCAAGATGTCACCCCCGGTGTCACCCCCGGCGGCTGCTGCTGCTGCTTTCCTCTTCTTCCTGTGGGGTCACCCCAAAATCCCCTCAGGTGGGGCTGGGGGAGAGGGTGGGGATTGGGGGGGTTTGGGGATAGGGGAATTTGGGGATTTGGGATGGAAATTTTGGGACTTGGGGATGGGGATCTGGGGATGGGGATTTGGGGATGAGGACATGAGAACGGGGATTTGGGATGGGGATTGGGGAATTTGAGGACTTGGGATGGGATTTGGTGATGGGAATTTGGGGATGGTGATTTGGGAACAGGGATTTGGTGATGGGAATTTGGGGACAGGATTTGGTGACAGGGAATTTGGGGACGCGGTGATTTGGGAAAGGGGATTTGGGGATGGGAATTTGGGTACAGGAGTCTGGGGCTTTGGGGACAGAAATTTGGGGATTTGGGGATGATCTGGGCACAGGGATTTGGGGATAGGGAATTTGGGGATGAGGACATGAGAATGGAGAATTGGGAGATAGGGATTTGGGATGGGGATTGGGGAATTTGAGGACTTGGGGACAGGGATCTGGTGATGGGGGAATTTGGGGACGGTGATTTGGGGGACAGGGATCTGGTGATGGGGAATTGCGGGGACAGGGATTTGGTGATAGGAATTTGGGGACTGTGATTTGGGTGATAGGGAATTTGGGGACTGTGATTTGGGGAAAGGATTTGGGGATGGGAATTTGGGCACAGGAGTCTGGGCCCTTGGGGACAGAAATTTGGGATTTGGGAATGGGATCTGGGCACAGGATTTGGAGATAGGGAACTTTGAGGATGAGGACACGAGAATGGAGAATTGGGAGATGGGGATTTGGGGATGGGGAGTTAGGGGAATTTGAGGACTTGGGGACAGGGATTTGGTGATGGGGAATTTGGGGATGGTGATTTGGGGACAGGGATTTGGTGATGGGAATTTGGGGACAGGGATTTGGTGATAGGGAATTTGGGGACTGATTTGGGAAAGGGGATTTGGGGATGGGAATTTGGGTACAGGAGTCTGGGCCTTTGGGGACAGAAATTTGGGGATTTGGGGATGATCTGGGCACAGGGATTTGGGGATAGGGAATTTGAGGATGAGGACATGAGAATGGAGAATTGGGAGATGGGGATTTGGGGATGGGGATTGGGGAATTTGAGGACTTGAGGGGACAGGGATTTGAGTGATGGGGAATTTGGGGATGGTGATTTGGGAACAGGGATTTGGTGATGGGAATTTGGGGACAGGACTCAGGATGGGAATTTGGGGGATGGTGATTTGGGATGGGAATTTGGGGATGGGAACTTGGGGATGGGAATTTGGGTACAGGGGGTCTGGGACTTTGGGGACGAAATTTGGGGATTTGGGAATGGGGATCCAAGCACATGGGACTTTGGAGACGAGGACATAGAACCGGGAACTGGAGATGGGGATTTGGAGATGGGGATCAGGGGACCTAGACGGAAATTTGTGGACTTGGGGACAGGGATTTGGTGATGGAAATTTGGGGATCAAGATTTGGGAACAGGGATTTTGGGGATGGGAATTTGGGGACAGGGTCCAGATTTGGGGACAGAAAATCTCCAGACTAGCTGATCCGGCACAGGGATCTGGGGACAGGAATTTGGGGACGAGGAATGAGAACTGGGAGATGGGGAGATTTGGGGATGGGGATTGGGGAACTTGGGGATGGAAACTTGTGGACTTGGGGACAGGGACTTTGGGATGGGAAACCTAGACAGTGATTTGGGGAAACAGGGGATCTGTGGATGGGAATTTCGGGGTACAGGGGATCTAGGCCTTTGGACAGGAACTTTGGGGACTTGGGGACGATCTGGGCACAGGGATTTGGGGATAATAGGGAATTTGGGGATGAGGACATGAGAATGGAGAATTGGGAGATGGGGATTTGGGATGGGGATTGGGGAATTTGGGGATGGAAATTTGAGGACCTAGGACAGTGGATTTGGGGATGGGAATTTGGGGACGGTGATTTGGGAACAGGGATTTGGGGATGGGAATCTGCACAGGAGTCCGGGCCTTTTGGGACAGAAATTTGGGGATTTGGGAATGGGGGATTGGGGGAATTTGGGATGGAAATTTGTGGACTTGGGGACAGGGATTTGGTGATGGGAATTTGAGGACGGTGATTTGGGAACAGGGATTTGGGGATGGGAATTTGGGAGGTGACACTGGGAGTGACAGGGACACCCAGGAGGTGACAGGGACACTGGAGGTGACAGGGACACTGGACAGGGACACGGGAGGTGACACGGGAGGTGACAGGGACCGGGAGGTGACACCGGGAGGTGACACTGGGAGGTGGATGACACTGGGAGGTGATGACACCGGGAGGTGACACCGGGAGGTGACAGGGACACCGGGAGGGACACCGAGGAGACCGGAGGTGACAGGGACACCGGGAGGTGGCAGGGACACTGGACAGGGACACGGGGAGGTGACACGACGGAGGTGACAGGGACACCCGGAGGTGACACTGGGAGGTGACACCGGAGGTGACAGGGACACTGGGAGGCAACACTGGGAGGTGACACCGGAGGCGACAGGGACACTGGACAGGGACACGGGAGGTGACACCGGGGAGGTGACAGGGACACTGGACAGGGACACCAGGAGGTGACAGGGACACTGGGACAGGGACACGGGGAGGTGCAGGGACACCCGGAGGTGGCAGGGACACTGGGAGGTGACACCGGGAGGACAAGTGACACATGGGAGGTGGCAGGGACTCCAGAGAGCATGACACAGCCGGAGCGTGCACGATGGCCAGCAGCTGGTGGCGCCCTGTGACTTGGGGACCCCTGCCAGCAGCCCCACGCGTGCCCAGTGGTCATCAGTCCCCAGCGCCAGCAGCTGGCAACATGCAGGCATAGAGCCGAGCCCTGGGGGCAGGGGAGAGAGCCAGAGCAGCGCTGCCTGCAGCAGGGACAGCACAGGCCAGGCAGGACACACCTAGGGCAGAGGGACACTGGGGTCAGACAGGGGACACCTGGGGAGAGGGACGACCTGGGGACAGAGGGACACTGGGATCAGAGAGGGACACTCTGCAGAGGGACAATGGGTCAGAGAGGGACACCTGGGGAGAAGGGACAATGGGAGGCAGACGGGGACAGAGAGGACACCTGGACGGAGAGGGCACAACCTGAGAGGGACACCCTGAGGCACAGGGGACACGTGAGGGACACTGGCACAGAGGGACCAGGAGGGACATCGCAGTGAGGGACACCCAGGACAGAGGGACAATGACCAGGGACATCAGAGAGGGACTGACCCTGAGGGACAGCAGGGACACCCATAGGGGACACTGGGGCAGTGAGGGACACCTGGGGACAATGGGACACGTCAGTGAGGGGACACCGCAGGACAGTGAGACACAAAGTCCCAGAGGGGACACCTGGGGACAGAGGGACACTGGGACAATGGTCAGTGGGGACAGGGGACAATGGGGACAGTGTCCCCAGTGAGGGACACCTGGGGACAGAGGGACAATGGGGGACAGGGTGAAAGATAGGGGAATGTCCCAGGGAGGGAAGAAGTTTGGGGGAAGGGGAAAGAAAGGTTTGCGGGAGAGGAAGACTGAGGGAAGGGAGAAAATTTAGGAGAGGAAGATTCAGCGGAGAAAATCAGGAAAGGGAAACTTGGGAGAAAATAAGGATAAAACTTGGGAGAAAACAGAAATGCCCAGCGAAATCCCCCAAAAATCCAACCCCAAAACCCCTCAAATCCCTCCAAAAACCTGGACCCCAAACTCCCCAAAAAATCCAAAGCCCAAATCCCAACCCCAAATCAGCCCCAACCCCCCCAAAATCCAAAGCCCAAACCCCCCAAAATCCCTCCAAAACCTGGACCCCAAATCCCCCCAAAACCCAACCCCAAAATCAATCCACAACCCCCCAAATCCCCCTAAAATTCAACCCCAACTCATCCCCAACCCCCAAATCCAGCCCCAAATCCCAACTGAATACCCCCAATTTCCCAAACCCCAGCTGCTCACTGGCTGGGGGTGACTTGGGTCCCTCTGATTTGGGGATCCCCCTGGTCCCCAATTCCTGCAATTCCCTCTCTGGCCCCCACCTGCAAAAGGGAGGGGACACAGATGGGGGGGCAGCTTTGGGGTGAAAAAGCCAATTTTGGGGTCACCAAGGTGAAAAATCCCCCAAAAATTCTCACCTGGGGCAGCGGGGGAGCTCAAAGCTCATTTCTTCCTCCTCCTCCCTCCCTCCTCCTCCTCCACGGCCCTCAGGGGTCCTCCTCTCCTCAATCCCACTAAATTCCCAATTCTTCTTTTTCCTCCAAAATTCCATTTTGGGGCGCCCCCCTCTCCCCTTCTTCTCCCTGGCCCCCAGACAGTGGGCCTCTGTTCTCCTTCTTCTCCAGAGTTTTTTTGGGGTTTCCCTTTTCCTTCTTTTCTGAAGTTCTGATTTGGGAGATCCCTCTTTTTTCCACATTTTCCAGTTTGTGGTTTCTCCTTTTCTCCACATTTTCCATCTTGGGATTTCCCATTTTTTCCAGATTTTCCATTTTGGGGTTTCCCATTTCTTCCATTTTGGGTTTTCCCATTTCTTCCATTTTGGGATTTTCCCTTTTTTCCAGATTTTCCATTTTGTGGTTTCTCCTTTTTTCCACATTTTCCATTTTGGGATTTCCCAGATTTTCCATTTTAGGATTTCTCCTTTTTTCCACATTTTCCATTTTGGGATTTCCCAGATTTTCCATTTTAGGATTTCCCATTTTTTCCACATTTTCCATTTCGGGATTTCCCATTTTTTCCACTTTGGGGTTTCTCCTTTTCCCCCTCTTTTCCAGAGCTGTTTGGGAGATGCCATTTTCCTTCTTTCCCAGATTCTCCTCCTGCTTGCTCCCCATTTTCTTTTCCCTCTTTTTGAGGTCCCAGGCTCTCTCCGGGCGCTTGCCGGGGCCGAGCCCCAACTCCCTCGGAGAATTCCCGGGATTTTTGGGGCTGAACCCTCCTGGCACTGGAAGTTTTCCGGGTGGTTTTGGGGGGATCTGGGGGGATTTGGGGCTCCTCTGAGTCGCTGTCACTGAAAGTCACCTGGAAAAGGGGGTGAAAAGCCCAAAATTTTCATCCCCAAAATTTTTTTTCCTCACCTTCCCGAAGTTTTCCACATGGAAGTTTTCCCCAACCTCCAATTTTCACCCTAAAATTTTCCTTTCTCTCTCAAAATTTCCTCACCAAAACTTTCCCAAATAAACTTTTTCTGTCCCTCAAATTTTCCCTCCCCTCCAAACTTTTCTCCCCCAAATTCCCTTCCCAAACTTTCCCTCTCCTCCATTTTCCCCTCCAAAAGCTTTTCTCCCAAAATTTTCCTTCCCAAAACTTTTCCTCCCAATTTTTCAGTCCCTCTAAACTTTTCCACCCCAAATTTCCCAACATTTCCCCTAAAAACTTTCCCTCCTCCTGATTTCCTACCCAAATTTCCCATCCCAATAATTTCTCCCCCAATTTCCCTCCCCAACCGTTTCCCCCCAAAATTTCTATCCCAAATTTCCCTTCCCAACCTTTCCCTCCTCCCACTCCCCCTCCCTTCATTTCCATCCCAAATTTCCCTTCCCAACCATTTCCCCAAATTTCAATCCCCAAATTTCCTCCAAATTTCCCTCCCCAACCATTTCCCAAATTTCCCTGCAAGTTTCTCCCCAATCCATTTCCTCCCTCCCAAATTTCCCCCAAATTTCCCTCCCCCCCTCCCCAAACTCACCCTGATGCGGGACTTGACCCTGGCTGGGATTTTGGGGGCCCTGCCGCCCCCGGGGGGGGAGGGCTCCTCGCTGAAGATGGTGAAGGGGGTCCTGGGCCCCCCCAGCAGCGCTTTTGGGGCTGCCCCCAATTTGGGGTGGGGGGTGCAGGGCCCCCCAGGCCGCAGGACAATGGGGGGCACATCGAGGTCTGAGTCCCCCAGGGTGAAAACATCCCCAAGTTTGGGGGGCTTCACTTTGGGGGTCTTGGCACGCTGGCTTTGGGGGCTTTTGGGGCAGTTTTGGGGGTGGTTTGGGGGTTTTGGGGGTTTTGGGGTGGGGGACGGGGGGTCCAGGCCTCGGGCCAGGACGTCAGTCCATGGAGCTGTGCTCCAGGGCGGTGGCCACACGGCTGAGGGTGGCCAGAGCCTTGGCCAGCAGCAGAGTGGCCATGGCCACCCCCCAGGCCGGCCACGGGGGCTCTGGGGCGCCCAGCAGGGCTGTGCCCCTCAGCTCCACGCCTCGTCCCAACTGGGATGGGACTGGGAGGGACTGGGCAGGCTCTGCAGGGCCAGCGCCGAGTAGCCAGCGGCCACCAGCTCGCCAG
Source organism: Luscinia megarhynchos (assembly GCA_034336665.1). Classification (NCBI taxonomy): domain Eukaryota; kingdom Metazoa; phylum Chordata; class Aves; order Passeriformes; family Muscicapidae; genus Luscinia; species Luscinia megarhynchos. Next base: position 13,450 of record JAPFBE010000876.1, on the reverse strand, counting down.
CGGGCCTGGGGGGGCGTGGTCCCTGTCCCCAGGGGGTCCCAGGGGTGTCCCTGTCCCTGATGGTGTCCCTGGCATTCCCAGGCATGTCCCCATTCCCAGAATTATCCTGCAGATTTCTATCCCTGTCCCTGGTAGTGTCCCTGCCCCCAGGAATGTCCCCATTCCCAGAGGGATCTGGAATTTTCCTGTCCCAGAGTGTCCCCAAGAGTGTCCCTGGTCCTAGAGGGGTCCCTGATGGTGTCCCCATTCCCAAAAACGTCCCAATTTCCAGAGGAGTTCTGCAGATTTCTGTCCATGATGGCGTCCCCAGTTCCAGAATTGTCCTGCAGATTCTGGTCCCCAAGGATGTCCCTGTCCCTGGTTGTGTCCCTGGTCCTAGAGGGGTCCCTGCTCCCAGGCATGTCCCCATTCCCACAATTATCCTGCAGATTTCTGTCCCTGTCCCTGGTTGTGTCCCTGGTCCTAGAGGGGTCCCTGCTCTGGCTGGTGTCCCCATTCCCAGAATTGTTCTGCAGATCCTTGACCCCAAGGACGTCCCTGTCCCTGCTGGTGTCCCCATTCTCAGGAATGTCCCTATTCCCAGGAATGTCCCCATTCCCAGAATCACCCTGCAGATTCCTGTCCCCTGTCCCCACTCCCAGGAACATCCCCAACCCCCACAATCACCCTGCAGACCCCCACCACCCCCGACCCCCCTGCCGACTCGGCAGCCCAAACCCCACGCCCAGCTGCTCCCGCAGGCTGCTCCCCAGCCCTGCCCCCTCCCGCCGGGCTCCGGGCCAGCACCGCCCGCAGCAGCGCCAGCCCCGGGGCCACGTCCCCGGCGGCGAGCCAGCCCCGCGCCTGGGCCAGCAGCCAGCGCAGCCCCAGCGCCAGCAGCGCGGGGTCGCGGCAGAAGGGACAGCCGCAGCCCGCGGCGTGGCTCAGCAGCTCCAGGCTTCTCCTGCGGGCGGGTCTGAGCTCGGGGGAGCCCGTGAGAGCGTCGGGCGGCTCCGGGAGCGCGGGCGCGGCCAGCGCGGCCAGGGCGGGACCTCGCAGGAAGGCCCCGTCCGGCTCGCCCCCGGCAGCGGGGCTCGGCCTGGGGCCGCTGGGTCTGGAGACCCCTTCTGCAGCCGGATCCGGCTGGGGCTGCGGCAGTCACAGGCTTGGGGTCTGCAATGGGAATTTGGGAGAGTTTGGGAATGGTTCTCAGCTCCCAGAGGGGCTTGGGGTCTGGAATGGGAGCTGGGGAGAGTTTGGGAATGGTTCCCAGATTCCCCAGAGGGGCTCTCGGGGTCTGCAGTGGGAATTTGGGATTTGGGAATGGTTCCCTATTCCCAGAGGGGCTTGGGGTCTGCAAAGTGGGAATTTGGGAGAGTTTGGGAATGGTTCCGCATGCTCCCAGAGGGGTCTGGGGGTCTGCAATGGGAATTTGGGAGAGTTTGGGAATGGTTCCCAGGCTCCCAGAGGGGCGTCTGGAATGGGAATCTGGGAGAGTTTGGGAATGGTTCCCCAGCTCCCCAGAAGGGACGCTCGCCTGCAGGTGGCCTGGGTTCCCAGGCTCCCAGAGGGCTCTGGGGCCCCTGTAATTTGGGGAGGAGTTTTGGGATTGGTTCCCAGATTCTGTGAGTAGCCTGGGGCCCGGAATGGGAACTCTGGGAGAGTTTGGGAATGGTCTCATTCTGAAGTGGGTTTGGGGCCCAGCCTAGGAATTTGGGATTTGGGAATGGTTCTAGCTCCCAGAGGGGTTTGGGCTCTGCAGTGGGAATTTGGGGATACCTAGATCCTGCAGGGCCCATTCCCAACTGCTGAGGGGTTTGGGGTCCAGAAAGGGAATTTGGGGAAAGCTCTTGGACGGGGAATGATTCTACCCCAGAGGCCTGACCCAGGGAATTTGGGGAAAGTTTGGGATTTGGGAATGATTCCCAGCTCCTGAGGGGCCTTCAGTTCTGAACACCAACCTAGCAGATTTTGGGATTTTGGACGATTCCCAGTCTCTAGAGTGGGCTCGAGGTCTTAAATGGAAACCAGTAGAGTTTGGGATTGGAGTCCCACAGGGAGGACCTGGGAGCCCCACTCCCAGTGCTCACTAGTCTGTGGCTGAGCAGGAACTGGGCGCAAGGGGAGGTGGGACTGGTTTCAGCCTAGCTCCTCTGCTGTGGCCTAGCTGGGACTTCAGCAACAAACCAATGGCACCTGGAGGAAAAACGGGAAAAAAATTGGGAAAAAATGGGAAAAGTGGTAGAAAAAAAAGGGAAAATATGAAAAAATGGGAAAGACTCCTTGCATCTCTCACTGGAGCTGGGATTGAGCTCTACTCTGTCTGGGATGGACACTCAGCTTCTGAACCCCCATTCCCACAGGATCCTGATCCCAATTCTGATCCCCAGTCCCAACTTGGTCACCCACCAGTGCTCAATATTCTCCTCATTCCAGAGGCTCCTGACCCTCCCAGCTTTCACCTTTAAACCTCCTTTTCCACAGGGATTTTTTGTGCTTCTAACTCTTCAAGCATTCTAAGTGATCCCAGTGGATCCTAATCCTGATCCTGCATCCCAGTGATCCTATTGATTGGATCTGGATCACACCAGGGAGCAGCTCGTAGAATCTGGGGCCAGGGTCAGTCCCTCCATCCTGACCTCTAATCCCACTCCTAGTGACCCTAGGACCTAAATCCCACTCCTAGTGACTCCCAGTGTACCACTCCCAGTGACTCCTAATCCTACCCCAGTGACTCCTAATCCTAGTGACCCCACTGACCTAAATCCCAGTGACTTCTAATCCCACTCTAGTGACTCCCAATCCCAGTCCTAGTGACCCTAGTGACCTAAATCCCAGTGACCCTCTATAATTGACCCCAGTGACCCCAATCCCACCTCCCAGTGACCTTGTGTACCACTCCAGTGACCCCAGTGACCTAATCCTAGTGACTCCCACTGGACCCTAGCACCCTAATCCCACTCCTGTGACCCAATCCTATTCCTAGTGGACTCCCAGTGACTCCTAATCCCACTCCCAGTGACCCCACTGGACCCTAGTGACTCCTAATCACATTCCATAGTGACTCCAAACTCTAGTGACTCCCACTGACCCTAGTGACTCCTAATCCCACCTCCTAGTGACCCCAGTCCCACTCCCAGTGACCCTAGTCCCACTCTAGTGACCCCAGTCCCACTCCCAGTCCTCTAGTCCTAGTCCCAGCACTTATTCAGCATGCTCTGCAGGTGTCCGCCAGGGTCAGCCCCTCAATCATGACTCCAGTCCTAATTCCCAGTGACCCAGTCCCAATCCTAGTCCCCAGCACCTAGTCCTAGTCCCAGTCCCAGCATCTCTGACCAGCGGGCGTGTCTGCAGGTGGCCAGCTTCAGCCCCTCAATCCTGACTCCAATCCCACTCCTTAGTCCCAGTAGTCCTCCTGTAGTCCTAGTCCCAGCACTGACCAGCTGGGGCTGCCTGCAGGTGTGCAGCCAGGGCCAGCCTCGCTGCAGAAGGCCCTCCTGCACAGCCAGTAGAGGCTCCCCAGCAGCTGCCACTCAGGCTGCAGCAGCTCAGAGCTGGCCCCCAGCACCTGCCACTGCAGCTCCTGGGCACACAGCGGGGCTGGCATCTGGGTAGGTGGGGGAACACTGGGACAGCAATGGGGCACGGGAACACTGGGAACACGACAGTACACAGCGGGCGCTGGGTAACGCTGGGCAGGGCGGGGACAGGGGGAGCACTGGGAAGCAATGGGTGCCTGGGAACACTGGGAGCACTGATGTGTGGCACACAGCGGGCTGGCAACGCTGGGTGGGTGGCAGGACACGGGGCAGGGGAGCACTGGGACAGCAATGGGTACTGGGAACACTGGGAGCACTTTGGGACAGCAATGGGCACTGGGAACACTGGGAGGGACAGGGATGTGGGCAGATTATTCCAGGATCCCACCTCTAGGGACCCCAGTCCAGTTCCCATTCCTATCCCAGTACCCCACTGCCCTACCACTGGACCCCATTCCCACCCCACTTGACTCCTTGCCTCATCCCACTGGACCCTGTTCCCACCCCATTGCCCCCAATCTCCCCATTAACCCAAATCCCCCCATTAACCCCATTACCCTAAAATGACTCATTCCCCATCCCACTGACCCCAATCCCTCCCCCACTGACCCTGTTCCCATCCCACTGACCCCACTCCCAATCCCATCCCAGAGACCCTGTTCCCCCACTGACCCCCTGCTTCCCCATTAACCCTCCTAACATTCCCATCTCTCACTGGACCCTAATCCCATCCCCTCCTCCCACTGCCCCCATTCCCACCCCAGCGACCCCATTACCCCCCACTACCCAATCCCATCCCACTGGACTCTGTTCCCATCCCACTGACCCTGCCTCCACTGACCCCATCTCCCTGGCCCCACTAACCCTGGACTCCCATCCCACTGACCCCATTACTCCCCATTCCCCTGGCCAGACTCCTTAGTCCCCTGTTCCCATCCCATTGACCCCAATCTCATCCCACTGACCCCATTACCCCCATGACCCCAGTCCCCAGTTCCCATCCCATTGGACTCCAATCTCATCCCACTGACCCCATTACTCCCCATTCCCCTCCAGACCACAGTCCCTCCCCAGTCCCCCATTCCCCCAGGCCCCTGTTCCTGTCCAGTCCCTGACCCCTGCTCCCATCCCACTGACCCCAAACCCGTCCCACTGGACCCCATTGCCCCCATTCCCTCCAGACCCCCCATCTCCCCCCAGACCCCAGTCCCCCCAGACCCCAGTCCCCCATTCCCATCCCATTGTCCCCTTAGGACTCCCCTCTATTCCCTTCTTAGACCCCCATTCCTCTCTCCTTACAGACCCCATTCCCCATTCCTCTGACCGGGCTGTCAGCTGGCTCTCGGGTCTGCTGGCCCTCAAGCAAGGGTTCTGTTAATGCCAAGCGTTCCCCTTAGGGACACGAGGACGCTGCTAGCAGCTTCTGCCTCCAGGGCCACCAGGCTGTTCCAGGCTCATGTGGCACCCATTGTCACACCATCATCACCATCGCCATCATCGCCATTGTCACCGCCCTCTACCGTCATCACCATCATCAGCTGTCATCACCATCGTCACCACACCCTCGTCACCATCATCATCCTCATCACCAATCATCATCCCCAGCATTCCAGATCGTCATCATGCATGTGCGTCATCCTCCTCCTCCTCCTCACGTGCAAAGCTTCTAAATCCTGACCTCCCACCTCTTCTCTCTTCCTCCTCCTCATCCCAAATCCTTTCTTTCCTTCTCTGAATTCTCCTTTTCCCTCGCGTCCCAAACTCTCCTCTTCCTCCCTCCTCATCTCTTAAACCCTCCCTCTTTCCTCCTCTCTCCATCTCGCCTCCCTCCCCTCCTCATTCCCAAACTCTCTCCTCCTCCCTCCATCCTAAACTCCTTCCCTCATCCCACTCCTCCTCCTTCCTCCTCCTCAAAACCTCCTTCCTCTCCCTCCTAAACTCTCTTCTTCCTCATCCCCAAACTCCTTCCCCTCTTCCTCCTCTCCATCCCCAAATTCCCTCCCTCTTCCTCCTCATCCTCAAACTACTCATTCCTCCTTCTTCTCTCCATCCCCAAACTCCCTCCCTCCTCTTCCTCCTCATCCCTAAACTTCATCTTCCTCCTCCTCCTCCCCCAAATCCCTCAATTCTTTCTTCTCTTCATCCCCAAATTCCCTCCCTCTTCCTCCTCATCCCTAACTTCATCTTCTTCCTCCTCCTCTTCATCAAAACCCCTCATTCCTTCTCTCCTCTTCATTCCCAATTCCCTCCTCCACCTCTCCCAATCCCTCATTCCTGCTCCTCTTCATTCCCAGGGTCCCTCCTCCACTCTCCCAATCCCTCATTCCTTCTCCTCTCCATCCCCAATTCCTTCCCCTCCTCTTCCTCACCCCCTAAACTTCCTCCTCCCTCCCCATTCCCATTTTTGGTTCTGCTTCTGACCCTGCTGCTGGATCCAGCTCGCAGTGGCTCCTGCAAGCTGGGCTGGGGCAGCTCCAGGAGCAGTGGCCACCAGCTGCAGCCCCCTGGGCCTGTGCCAGGTGACCAGCTCCTGGTGGCCCCTCTGTGGCACAGGGGGTAGCCCAGGAGCCTGCAGCAGCAGACACTGCGCCCTGATCCACCTGGGAGAAAATGGGAAAAAAGGGAAAAATGGGAGAAAAATGGGGAGAAAATGGATTCAGGATCACAATTCAGCCCATCCCAACCCCATCATCCCAGTCCTTTTATCCCATTCCAGTCCCATCCCAGCAGCAGGGCCACACCCTGATCCACCTGGGAGAATGGGGAAAGAAATGGGAAAAAATGGGAGAAAATGGATTCAGGATCGCAATCCTGCCCATCCCAACCCGATCACCCACCACCAACCAAACACTTTTATCCTAATCCCCTTCCAGCAGCAGCCACCCACCACCAAACAAAAAAAAAAAAAAAAAAAAAAAAAAAAAAAAAAAAAAAAAAAAAAAAAAGGGGGGGAAAAAGAGGGGAAAAAAAGGGGGAAAAAAAAAAGGGGGGAAAAAAAAGGAAAAAAAAGGGGAAAAAAAAGGGGAAAAAAGGGGGAAAAAAAAAGGGGGAAAAAAAAGGGGGAAAAAAAAGGGAAAAAAAAAAAGGGAAAAAAAAAAAAAAAAAGGGGAAAAAAAGAAAAAAAAAGGGGGAAAAAAAAGGAAAAGGGAAAAAAAAACAAAAAAGGGGAAAAAAATGATTAAGGACCCCATCCCAATCCTCCCACCCCACTGCCTTTATCCCCCCAGCCCCCTGCTGGCTTATTTTCTGGCAGCCCTGGGATGTTTGCCTGGCTCTGAGGCAGTAGACTCTGAGCGCAGCAGCAGCCGCAGGCAGCAGCAGCTGAGTCCTCAGAGACACAGCCCTGCTCCTGCTCAGGCACTGCTCCAGCTCCCTCCAGGAACACCTGGGAGGGAAAGGCAGGGAAGGGGAAAACACAAGGGGGAAAGGGGGAAAAACACAAGGGGAAAGGGAAAAACACAAGGGGAAGGGACAAAACACAAGGGGAAAGGGAAAAAACACAAGGGGAAGTGACAACACAAGGGGAAAAGGGACAAAACACAGGGGAAAGGGGACACATAAGGGGGAAGGGGACAAAACACAAGGGGAAAGGGGACAAAACACAAGGGGAAAAGGGAAAACAAGGAAAGGAAAAAAAAAGGGGAAGGGGAAAACAAGGGGGTGTTCGGCAGTAAAAACAAGGGGAAAGGGGAAAAAAACAAGGGGGAAAGGGGAAACAAGGGGAAAGGGAAAACAAGGGGAAGTGGGAAAAAAACAAGGGGAAAGGGAAAAAACAAGGGGAAAGGGGAAACACAAGGGGAAAGGGGAAAAACACAAGGGGAAGTAAAAAAACACAAGGGAGGAAAGGGAAAACAAGGGGAAAGGGGAAAACACAAGGGGAAAGTGGAATGCAAAAACAAGGGGACAAAACACAAGGGGAAAGTGGGGAAAAACAAGGGGAAGAAAATAAAACGGAAAGATAATAAAAAAGTGGGAGAAGGAAATAAAGATGGAAAGAAGGAAGTAATGGGGAAAGAAATAAAAAGGGGAAAGAAACAAAAAGGGGAAGAAATAAAAAAGGGGGAAAGAAAATAAAAAGGTGGAAAGTGAGGATGGAGGGAAAAGAGGGAATCAGAATCCAGCACAGCCCAAACTCCAGCCTGGCAGGGATTTGGGATGCATCTGATTTAGGATTCCCGATTGTGTAAAGGACATTCTGTGATTTCCTAGGATTAGGGGATTCTGGATTTGGGATTCCCCTGAGCCTGGGAAGGACATTCCTAGATTTCCCTGGACTTAGGATTCCCCTGGATGATTCCTCGATTTCCTGACCCTGACCCGATCCTGATTTACGATCCCCATTTATGATCCCTGGCTTCCACCCAGCAGCCGTTCGTTCCTTATGTGGTCCTGTTCCCCAGCCTGATATTGATCAACCCAACCACCTTTGATTATCCTGAACTGTTCGATTGATCCGGAACTATCTCGATTAACTTTAAACGATCTGATTGACTTTATCTACTCGATCGATCTCGAATTTTACTCGATCGATTCGAACCGATCTTTGATCTATCTTCGAATTTTACTTTGATCGATCTGAATTTATCTGATCGATCTGAATTTAATTTTATCGATCTGAATTTATCCTTATTCATTCGAATTTATTCGATCGATCTGAATCGATTCGATCGATCTGAACGACGGACGATCTGAATTTAATTTTGATCGATCTGACCGATCTTTGATCGATCTGAATTTAATTTTGATCGATTCGAATCGATCTGATCGATCTGAATTTTAATTTTGATCTATCCTGAATTTATCCTGATTCATTCGAATTTAATTTTGATTCGATTCGAATTTATCCTTGACGATTCGAATTTATCTTGATCGATCCGAACCGATTCGATCGATCCCGAACGCATTTTGATCGATTCGAACTTTACCTTTGATCGATCTGAACTTTATCCTTGATCGATCCGAACCGACCTTTGATCGATCCGGAATCGACCGATCGATCCGAACTAATTTTGATCCATCCGAACTGATCCCATCCATCCGAATCGCGACTTCGATCGATCCGAACCGATCCTCGATCCGACGAACCTGATCCGATCCTCGATCCCCAGAACCTTCATCCCTTAATTCCATCCTTCCCTTCCAACCTTCAATCTTCTTCCTTCATTCCCTTCCCGAGTCCTAATTCTCTTTATCCCGAACTTCTATCCCACTTCATCCCACCTTGCCCCTCCCTCATCCCAAAACCTCCTCCTCCTCCCCTTCATCCCGGATGATCCTAAACTCCTCCCTCTTCCACCATCCCAACCCCTCCCTCATCCCAAACCTCCCATCCCACCCTCATCCCACCCTCCCTTCATCCCCAACTCCTCTTCCATCCCCACCCCTCCCATCCCCAGCACCCTGCCCCTCCTTGTCCCAAACCTCCTCCCATCCCACCTCCTTCATCCCAATTCCATCCCACCCTCCCCATCCCAAAATCCCCTCCCCATCCCACCCTCTTCAACCCACCATCCCACCCTCCCCATCCCAACCCTCTTCCAACCCCATCCCACCCTCTTCATCCCACCCTCCTTCATCCCGAAACTCTTCCCTCCAAACCTCTTCCATCCCACCTCTTCTCCCTCTCCCTCCCTCATCCCAAGTCTCCTTCCTCTTCACCCCACCTCCTTCCTCTTCATCCCCAAACTCTCCACTCTTCCACCCCATCCCAGCCCCTTTCACTTCTCCCTCATCCCACACCCTCTTTCATCCCATCCTCCTTCATCCCAATTCCTCCTCATCCTTTCCAAACCTCCTCATCCCAAACCTCCCTCCCACATCCTCAAACACCTCCTCCCCATCCCCACCCTCCCCTTCCATCCCACCCTCTTCCACCCCATCCCCAAAAGCACTTTCTTCATCCCAAATTCCCTCTTTCTTAACAAACCCTCCTTCATCCCAGAACTCCTCCCTCTTTCATCCCACCAACCCACCTTCATCCTCAATCCCACCCTCCCTCCTCCCCTCCCTCCTCCCAACGCCTCATCCACCCTCCCAAACTGTCCCCCTCCCTCCCTCATCACCTCCCTCCTCGCCTCGCCTCAGCACCCTGCACCGCACCTTGACTCGCAAGCAGCCGGCTCACGCCCGCCATCAGCACCCCAGGATCTTCCAGCAGCTGCTCCAGCATTCCCATCCCAGCCGAGCCAGGCATCCCGTGCAGCGCTGAAACCCGGTACCTGGTCCCGCAGCCATCCCGGATCCTCGACTGATCAGCAAACTTCGTGGATCCTCGCAGGGTCCTTTCACCTCCAGCATCCCACTCCCTTTCGGACCCTCCAGTGCATCCTGGCTCTTCCTGCCCCTCCAGGATTCCTGTAATCCTTCCCACACTCCAGGACCCTGTACTCCTCTTCCTGCTCCTCCTCCAGGAGCCCCACTCTGATCCTGTGTCCTTTAGGATCCTCGAAAGTTTCCTTGTTCTCCAGGGACCTCTTGTAACCGACACTGCTGCAGTTCACTGATCCCAAAAATTCCTCTTCCTGCCCCTCCAGGACCTTGCAGTGATGCTAAAACTTTGGTGAAGTTTTCTCAAAATTCCTCCTTCCTAGCCCTCCAGGACCCCCAAAAATCTCTTTCCTGCCCCTCCAGGATCACTGATCCCAAGTCTCCTTGCGTGATCCCGAAAGCCTTTGTCCCAGCCCCCTCCAGGATCCCAAAAAATCCCTCTTCTCACCCCCGTGACCAGTGATCCCAAAATTCCCTTTACTATCCCTCCAGCATCCCAGCGATCCTAAACCCTCTCCCGGGATCCCAAGCTCTTCCCCAGCCCCCTCCAGGATCCCAAATTCCTTCCTACCCCTCCAGGACCCCCAGTGATCCTAAAATTCCCCTCTTTGCTGATCCTGTATCCCCTCGGTGATCCTAAAAATTCCTCTTCCCAGCCCTCCAGGGACCTGCACCTCCCTTTCCTGCTCCCTCCAGGACCCGTGATGATCCCAAAACCCCTTGTTGAACCTCAAAGTTCCCTCTTCCCATGCCTCCAGGGAGCTCCAGTTCCCTCCCCTGTCTCACTCAAGGCTGAGCCAGGTTGCAGATCCCGCCTCCAGGGCTGGCGGCCGCTGCTCCCCTCGGCTCCTGGGCTCGCCCCGGCCCCTGCAGCCGCTTCGCCTCCCCGGCCACTTGGGAGGGGACACATGGCCAGGGAGACTGGAATGACAGGGCTCAGCAGAACCCCCAAAATCCCAAAAAATCACAGCCCTCTGGAAATTACAGAATTCACCAGAACCCCAAAAATCCCAAAAAATGAGGGCTGTAAATGACAAGATTCAGCGAGAATCCCAAAAAATCCTGAAAATCCAGGATTCACCAGAACCCCAAAATCCCAAAAAATCGAGAGGCTAGGGAATGCCAGGATTCAGCAGAACTCCCAAAAATCCCAGGAAATGCATAGCTCTGGGAAGTCCAGGATTCACTAAACCCCAAAAAATCCTGGAAAATCCAGGATTCACTCAGAACCCCAAAAATCCCAAAAAATCGTGAGGCTGGAATGACAGAGTTCACCAGAATCCTAAAAAATCCCAAGAAAGTCACAGCCTGGGAAGTTCAGGGATTCATCAGAACAGCAAAAATCCCGAAAATCTCAGCCTGAGATGGGTTTGGGGCATGAGGAATCTCCAGGACTCACCAAAATCCCAAAAATCCTGGGATAAATCACAGCACAGGAAGTGCCTTGGGATGTGCTGTGGGAAAGTCCAGGATTCACCAAAATCCCAAAATCCCAAAGAGTCACACCCCAGTATTGGGGACATGGTAATTCAGGATTCATCAGAATCCCAAAAATCCCTGAAAAAATCACAGTCTGTAAGTCCAGGATTCACCAAAATCCCAGGAAAAACTCACCCCTAGTGAAGGCTCTTTGGGAGCACATAGAGAATTCCAGGATTCACCAAAATCCTGAGACAATCACCCTGGGAAATCTGGAGGAGCCAAAAATCCCAAAAAATCCCAGGGAAAATCTCACCCCAGGAAGAGTTTGGGATGTGCTGGGGAACTCCAGGATTCCCCAAAAATCCCAGGAAAATCATCCCCAGGAAGGGTTTAGGAGATCCTGGGATCACCAGAATTCCCCCAAAATCCTGGGAAAATCACCCTGTGAAATCTGGGTGAGCCAAAATCCCAAAAAATTCCAGGAAAATCTTCCCCAGGAAGGGTTTGAGGACCTGAGTGGGTTTGGGACACACGGAAACTCCAGGATTTCCCCAAAATCCTGGGAAAAATCATCCCAGGGAAGGATTTGGGGCATGCAGGGGAATTCCAGGATTCCCCAAAATCCTGAGAAATTCACTCTGGGAAATCTAGAGTGTCCCCAAAATCCTAGAGAAAGAAATCCCTCGTGGGAAGGGTTTGGGCATGCTAGGGAATTCCACGGATTCTCTGAAAATCCTGGGAAATTCACCCTGGGAAATCTGGGTGAGCCAAAATCTCAAAAAAATCCTGGGAAAAATTGCACCCCAGGAAGGGGTTTAGGGCATGCAGGGCCTCCAGGATTATGCCAAAAATCTCAGGAAAATCACCCCTGGGAAGCCTGGGTGTCCCAAAAATCCTGGGAAAATCCCTCGCGGGAAGGGTTTGGGGCATGCAGGAACTCCAGGATTTTCCCCAAAGCCTCAAATCCCAGGAGAAGCCCCCCAGATCCCAGGATAGCCTCCCCAGATCCCAGGAGAAGCCCCCCACCTTTTCCATGAGAGCCTCGAGGGTGCAGATGTGCAGCCAGAGCAGAGCCTGGGCACGCTTCGTCCAGCAGCTGAGCTCCGATCTGGGAATTCCACAGCTGGGAATTCTGGGCCAGAGACTCCAGCAGCCTTCAGGGACTCCTGGATGGCATCCAGGGCAGGGCCAGCTGTGGGGACAGGCATTCCCAAAATCCTGAGAACTGAGCCCAAAATCCTGAGAACTGAGCCCAACCCAGGAATGGGATGGGGAAATGGAGAGGAGGAATTTAGCTGACTGGGAGAATGGGATGGAGGGAAATGGAATGGGAGATTTGGGTTAAGGGATTGGGATGGGGGAGATTTGGGATTTGGGGGTTGGGATCAGGATTGGGGTGTGGAGCCTTAGAAGCAGGGAATGGGATGAGGGACTGGGATGAGAGATTGGGATCAGTGATTGGGATGATAAAATGGAGGGATGGGATCAGGACTGGGATGGGACGGGATGGAGGAACGGGATCAGGATTGGGATCAGAACTGGGACAGAAATGGACTCAGGATCAGGACTGGAAATGGGATGGAGGAACAGGACTGGGATGGGGGAATGGGATCACGATTGGGATGGATAAAATGAAACACACACAAAACACAAACAACAAAAACAACACAAAAACAACGGATGGGGGAATGGGATCAGGATTGGGATGGGGAACAGGACTCGTGGATTGACCAAGGATTGGGATGGAAATGGGAATGGGACTCGTGAACTGGGACCCGCTAGGATTTGATCGGGCTGGGATGGGGAACAGGATCAGGATTGGGATCAGAACTGCATAGGATGCTGAGGATTGGGATGGAGTCGGGATGGGGATCAGAACTGGGATGGGATCAAAACTGGATAGGATGGAGGGATTGGGATGGGGAACAGGATCAGAACTGTGGGGATTGGGATGGGATGGAAGACTGGATGGGGAACAGGATCAGAACTGGGATAGGATGGAGGATTGGGATGGGTCAGGAACTGGCATAGAATAGGAGGATTGGCGATGGAAATGGGATGGGGGATCAGAACTGGGACGGGATCAGGACTGGGATGTGAAATGCGGGGATCAAGAATGGGATGGAGGAACAGGATCACGACCTGGCACTGTGGATCACTGGGACACTATGGAACAGGACTGGTGGACTGGGATAGGAGGGAGAATTGGGACGACCGGGATGGGGAAATCAGAACTGGGATGG